>JBBPBX010093019.1:0-13628 GCA_038048925.1 Garcialebias charrua
AACACTAAACGTATAGAACTTTGTGTTTGCTAAGCCCCGCCTCCAGACGGTCACTGTCCAATCACATTCTGTCGATCATTAAGACCACTCAAGGTTGACTCGAGTGTTAGAAGTCTAGCTGAAGGCTAATAGTTTAGCTGCTATGAATCATCGTTTAGTTGTTTTACAATGATTTTAATGTGCAGATTTTAATATGTAAAAGGCTACAAGATCAAATATAAATAGTCAAATGGTCTGTACAAAGCCAACACATGTTAAGTGTAATCTTACTGAAGTTTAAGTTACTATTATAAGTTTGTCTTGTTAATTTACATGTACAGTATATGGAAGCACATTTATTGCCAACAGCAAATGTTGAAGACATAATATTAAATGTCTTGCTTACGGCTCAAAAGTTCACAAAACAACAGAAAGTCTATTTTTTCTTTGGGTATCATCTCTAGAAACTTAGCTTCTCTTTCAGCATTGAAATGTGCATGTTGCCATGATGGCTGTAACTTAGTTTGAGAATTTTAATTTAGTAAATTTTTTATTTTTGTATATTTTTTGCACTCTTTGTGGTCGTCATTTTGTCTTTTCTGATTTTTGGCTGCCAGGCACATCAAACATGTGTTGTTTTAGTTATAAGAAAACATAAAAGGCTGCTTTGGTTTTTATCTGTAGAACAAAATTGAATAATTTTTCTAAGTTTTTCTGCACAGTTTAAAAGAGAAATCAGTCTTTGCCACACTAACATCTGTGTCAACTAAAGGGGGCGGGGCTTAGCACACCTACAGTTCTGCAGACATAAACAAGAGAAGCCTGAAAAATTTTGACTTTTTTACAGGTTACATTAAAAAAATATATTTTTTTGTTTTGTTTTTTATTTTTCCAATCATTGTCTTTTAAAGTGACATATTTACAGCAGTGGAAAATTATAAAAGTGTATTCTTATGTGGAGAATTTTGGTGAACCTTTGAACTCAGAACATATCTTGATGATTATTTTTGAGTAATAATGTGATTAATATTAATTTGTTTTTCTTGTTCAAACATACAAATCAACATTTTCCATGAGGAGTACCAACATGACTATGTATTTCCTGTAGTTGGAGCTCAGAAGGGAGTGTCGGTGTGAAAGTACCTGTACTTCAGATTGTGACATCTTCTTTTTCATAAGGATGTTAAAAAGTAAAACAAAAAAACATCTGTTTGTACATAAAACCCATTTATTGTAACAGGATCTTGGTGTTATAAGCTATCATTTTATTTCTGAATGTCTTCATGTTTATCCTGTTTTCTTGTTATGAAATGCCTTTCTTGAAAACGTACCAAATGGCCAAAGTGTAAAATACATCTATAAATTGTAGATGGGAAGAAAACCACAGGAGCAAATCTTAAGAACAGCTGAGGCGATTGAAGATGTTCACTCTTGTCTCTTATGTTGATGCTGAATTTAACTGTGCGATTATCTATGCATTTTTTTGGATCCAGAGAAAAGGAAAAGTCACAAAAAGCCTTGCATGCCTTCGGCTTGTGCAGAGAAAGAGACTGTATGTATTGAACAGAAATATTTTTTATTTTATTTATTCTATTTTATAAAGTATAGACTGATTTTATTAGTTGGGGCAAGTCAAGTGTCTTGATGTTGTCATTGTTTTCACACATACACAACAAACACTCCATGTAGGTTGGATGGACGTGTCTGCTTCCGTTTGCTGCTCACTGATTTGTACACTTTATCAATGTAACCAGATGTGAGAATAAACGGTTTAAAACGCCGCCTGGACTCAGTGTGTGTGCAGGAATCATCACGCTCCGGTTTATGATGTTTCTATTTAGTTTTTATTGGATCTGGTTCTGGGAAGATTCTGATTTGAGAACTCCTAAAATGAACTAGTAGTTGTTTGTCCAATCGTTTAATTAATTGTAACCATTATATTTATCAGTGTGGTACAGTACCTCTCATTCTCAGAAATAATTATCAGCTCGCATATTAAATTGGCCAATTTTTTGCTTTTTATACACGTGTCAAATGGCAGATAAATCATGCTACTACATGTAAACTGTCTCTTGTCCCGCCGGTGACTTCTGATCCGCTCAAGATAATTGAATGTATCTTCATACATATGGAATTGAATATGCATCATCACTTTTTCATCAACCCAGCACCAAGGCCACAAACCAAGGTCAAAGGTTACACAAGGTCTTTGCTTGTCTGAACCATTGCTACAGATTGCTGTGTAATGGTTTGTCCATGGGCGTATAATGGGATGTGTGCGGTACCCTTGTTTTTTTCTAATATTAGCACTGACCACACTTTAAAGCTAGTGTCTATTGGGCAAAGAGCTTGGCATCTCAAAACTGCAACAACAAAAAAAGGTTAATTCTTTGTTGCTGTCTGAGTTCTGAAATGTTTACCCTCAAGTGATCAGTGAGCAGCCCAAAAATAAATAAAAAGTCCTACCTGGCCCAGCTTGTATAGAATATCACAATGATGTACGAAGTATGAGGATAGGTATAGTCAGATCAGTTTTTTTTTGTAATTATTAATCATTGTGGTTTTTAGACGTGGGCAGGTTTTCTGTCAGAGGACATTAAAGGGGACCACATATTCAAAATTCACTTTTTAATGTTTTTTTTACTCAACTTTGGGTATTTACTTCATAAAAAAACAGTCCTAAGGCCAAAAAAATGCACCCAGTGGTTTATTTACTCTAAGTATATTTATTTTACTGTGATAAGATAGGTTTCGTTTTGAAATCATCGCGCTTGTGACGTCACAAGCGCCAGGACAACCCACCTCGAACCTGAGTCCAGCCCCTCACCTAGCAACCCCTGGTGCGGCTCCACCCACTTCAGTATAAAAAGACGTGACGGTTGTTTTTCCTGATTTCATGGCTAAAAATGTCACAGAGTCTAGCCAGCTAACTCTCTGACCCTCCTGGCCCAGATAATGGAGCGCGCACTAAGCAGATTTAAAATTGATAGTTTTCAGATGGGAGGCTTGAATGAACAGCGATATGCAGCATGTTGCTTTGTGTGTGTGTGTGTGTTGGTTTCTGTGTCATTAGCAGGACAGACTACGTACGGCTAAACCTCATTGACAAACCCGTGTATATGTGTGTATATGTGTGTGTGTGTGTGTGTGCCGGACCCGAAGCGGGGCTGAGCGAGGGGGACACAGATAACAAGACAGCCCCGCTGTGAGTTTGTGTATGTGTGTGTGTGTGTGTGTCCGCGACCGCGAGTGACATCCGATCAGCTCGTGCGCACAGGGAGAGGGAGGGAGACGTCAGGGAGGGAGTTGGACATTTATTACAGAGGAAAATGACACAACAACTTGTACACGTCTGATCTGTCCCACACAATAAATACGTCGCGCGGTCCAGTTACAGCTCAGCGTCACTTCAGACATCCTCGTCTGCCTTTGGAGGGCGGAGTTAATGTAAGCAGATCTTTGAAGGGCGTGCCACGAGATCTCATTATCATAAACCGGTCGTTCAAAACGAAAGTTAAAAATGGCAGAATTAAAAAGGATATAATTGATTATCTAAGAATTATTTTGTGTATTAAATTGAATGAACCCTGTCTGGTAACCCCAAAGACATACCATAAAAATTTTAAAAACCTATCTGTGGTCCCCTTTAAGGCATCTTAAAGACAGCCGAGTCAGACGGGAGAGTCAAGATTTCTGTGAAGACTCGGACAATTTTGAAAGAAAAATTGTCTCCATTTTCAAAACGTAAGCAACAAGATTGTGAGCCTTTCTGACACGTCAGGAAATGAGCGTGATTCTTTTTGCCAACGAGTCACCAATGGTCAAACGGTGGTGATCTGCTACCATGAAACAATTTAAAATCAGGCACATTTGTGAATGGTAAATGGAGCTTATTTATATAGCGCTTTCCAGCCCCCTGTGAGGAGCCCCAAAGCGCTTTACAATACCAGCCATCCACCCATTCATTCAGACATTCATACACCGGTAGTGGTAGCCTGCCTTGCAAGGCGCCATCCAGACCTACCGGGAGCAACTCGGGGTTAAGTGTCTTGCCCAGGGACACAACGACACATGGTGGGCGGATGCGGGATTCGAACCTCCAACCTTCCGATCAGGGGTCGACTGCCATTACCACTACACCACGGCCGCCCCGTGAACACCACAGTGTTGCATATTCTTGTGCTATATTTACTTTAATTAATATTTTAGGACCCTCCTGTTTAAAAAATAAAACATGAGGTTTAATGATCAAGCCGACACCTTTCAGTGTTAAGAATTAAATTTAATGGTACTGCTATTTTTTTAAAGAAATTATATTTGTTTTATTAACCTGGGAGTCATTTTTTCAATCTGTTGTTTTTGTCTGCATGTGTTTATGGCTGTAGTAACACGTTTAACACTTACAACCCCTTATCATCTCATTCTCACCGCCGTGCTTCACTGTCTGGATATGCTTCACCTGTGGGAGTAGGTTCACTGTAAGCAGTCTGAACCATATTAGAAATTCAATTCATTTTGTTTTTTGTATTTATCAATAAAAATCAAACCAATGCACTCACACCGCCTGGCCAAAAAAAAGTCACCACCAAAATAAAGGTCACACACTAATATTTTGTTGGACTGCCTTTAGCTTTGATTACGGCATGCATTCACTGAGACAAAGTGTACACATAAAATTTAAAGGAAATGAAAAATATAAATTAACATTTGGGAATAAGTTCTAAGAACGACGATGGATTAAAAGTTGTGTTTTCTTTCCGAAAAGCCAAACGTGAACCATTTTTAAAGACAATTTAGTTGTGAATCATGGATCTGTGTCAGGCAGTAAGATGCTGTTGTTCAGTGGTCCAGTGAACCATTTAAAGACGACTGAAGAAAACGAGCACATTTCCACAGCTCTTGATGGCGTGGGGCCAAACATGACGATCATGAACTCAACAGAACACCAACTGAGTCGTGAAAGGAAGGTTTGGTAACGATGAAGCGTTTTTACACAGAGCAAAGAGAACAAAGCTCCGTCCTGCTGCACGAGAATGTTGAAACCCTTTTGGGATTTTTTCATTGCTACTAAATACAATATAGATATTCATATTTAGGGGAAAAAAATGTACCCATTTTTATTTGATTCTCATGGAAGGCGACTGAATTATTTAAACTTTCTCTTGTTCTGCTCAGAACTTCTGATTCGCTCAAGATAATTTAAAGAAACTCAAAAAGAAATCTTGCCACGACTACACAGCATATAATATTTTCATCACCTCCGCTTTAAGGTCAAGGTCACAAATCAAGGTCAAAGGTGTAAGATGTGAGCAGGTGTTGTCCTGACACAATCTTAATTACTTATTCAAGACTAGTTCAAATCAGGAAAGTAATGTATTTATTCACGGATTCTCTTCTTTTTGGGTTAAACAATAATTTGTGTGACCAAATGAGTGATGTAATGTGACATGAGACGTTATTATATTTGACCCATCAAGGAAATTCGGTCATTTATTTAACAGATCATTGAAATAACATAACATGTACACTTATTGATAGATTTTAATCAACTTTCCTATAAATTGACATCAAACAGATGGAAATCACGCAAAGTAATTTCCACTATTGGACGAATATTTAAGGAACAACAGATCAAGTAATGAGATGGTAATTAACTTATATCTGAAGGCACTTTTAACTTAAATGTTACTGGCGAAAATAAGGAGTAAGGGAAAGGAGGAAGAAAAGGAAGTTATCTTTGAGTCAATGAGTTTAACCAGGACATGGCACGCTCTCCGGGCGACGTCAGCTAAACGCAGGTCCGCTTTAGTAAACAATCAGCAACTCATTACCTTTAAAGTGGTGCTAACCCCCCTGTTGATCTGTAGCTCCGCCCCAATACCAGATTCAAAAACCTTATGAAAATGGGAGTGTCGAGAGACAAGGAGGAAAGGAGGTGGGTGGTTGAGCTGCATTCACGCCCCCTCTAACAACAAACTAAAACTTTAGCAAACAACTTACAGCAAGCAACAACAAAGAATAATTATGTACAGTAGATGTATTTATCTATTCTCACCCGATCTATCCAAAACAAAGGCCTAAAAAACAAAAAATTACCACAAGGTATTCCTTGACCGGGGTTCAAACCTAGGTCTCTCAGACTCCAAACCTGCACTTCCACCACTGCCCCAACTTGGCATACGTGCTTAGCTCGTCCATCGCACCATAAGAAAACGAATACAACCAAATAGTTTTGATGGCATGAAAAGTACTCTGGAAATAAATACATTAAAATATACAAATAACAAGTGCCATTCCAAAATCTATAATATGCGTTGATGCAGTACTTTTCTGGCGTGCAATGTACCACTTCCATAGAAGGTATGAACTGCAGCGCGGACCTTCTCATCTCTGCAGGGGATTGGCTCTGCTTGAACCACTTTCGTGACAACAGAGTGTACAAGACACGTCACAGTGAACAGTCCTTGACCAATAAGAACATTAAGCTGCAATACCTACCTATGTTCAACCAGGATTTACCGTAAACACGTTTTTAGACCAAATATTGCCGATTTAAACTACTACGCACAAATACGTGAAGATTAACACAGACATAGTGCTATACAATATTTTAGACACATATAGGGAGTTTATCAGCTAAAAAAAGTTAAATTGGAGTTTAGTTCCTCTTTAAGACGGTCGGTCTGGTAAAGAGAGGGCTTCCAGCCTTGGACGTAAAAGGTTCGTCGGTCCAGTCCAAACCGGTCTCCAGCGTGTTACCTTCCAGCATCTTCAGCGTTCGCGTCAATTGGGCCGAAGTAGCGGACAGTTCCGGTTGATTTCCAAAATAAAATATTCCTCAGAAGGAAATTTTATTCAAAGTTTGAGCTTTAAGCTCATTCGGATTTACAGCGAGCATGCTGTGAACCCTTAGGACAAGGCCTTTGGCGCATGGCCAATGTCCGACAGCTTCACGCCAAAAATACACTACATGCGGTCCGGCTCCGCCCCGCTCCGCAGGTCGCAGCTGAGCGAGTCTAGTTTACACTACCTCCGCTCAGCTCAGGTCCGCATGGATGCGCCGCTCCGAGACGCATGCGCGGGAATTGCGAGATCGCGCGATAAATCAAGTGATAAATAAGTAAGTCAGAACAAAACAATTCATTCGGTGGAAGAAGGAGAACAACAGTAGAGACTGCTGCCTTGATCTTCTCTCGTAAATGAGCGACAGGACATGGTTTGAGCAACAGGAAGTGATGTATTACATTTCAGAATAAAATACTTTATTTATTTATTTATTTCTTGTATTGCGTTTGTAGGCGTAGTCATAAATGATAGTTTGACAGCATTTTTGTACAAATAAATCCGTATAGAGCTAGGATTAAGTCCGCCCGTGGTGATTTTATTTTGTAAATACGGAAGTTGTGCTCGTTCCTTTTCCTGTTGGTGCGACGTAATCTTCAAAAGTTGACTCCGGCACAGCTCCGGCGTCCGGCAGAAATAGAAAAATTTCTAATTTTGACGGACTGCCGTCCGCTCGGCACAGCTCGCTGCCGCCGTGCGGAGCCAGTGTAAATTCTGTCATTGATTATAATGGGTACGTATTTGCTGCGGAGGTCGGACCAGAGCGGGGCGGAGCCGGAACGCCTGTAGTGTATTTTTGGCGTGAGAAGAAGCCGATGTAAACCGTGAGAAGAAGCCGATGTTGTAAACCGTGAGATGAAGCCTATGTTGTAAATCGTGAGATGAAGCCGATGTTGTAAACCGTGAGATGAAGCCAAACGGCTCACAAACGGCCTCCTCAAGTGGGTTAAACCACAACATCAAATGGCCACCTCAAATGGCTCCTCTTCACACTGCTGCTGCTGCTTTTGCTGCTGTTGCTGCTACAGACCTCTGTTCAGCTTCTGCTGCTGCTGCTTCATCATCAGGTCTGCTGCTTCATCATCAGGCCTGATGCTCCTTCATCCCAGACTGCTGCAGCTGCTTGGATCAGCTGCTTATTCATCTGCATCTGGTTCTGGGGCTGCTGGAACCTCAGCTCCTCATGTAGCATGGATTTCCTCCTGCTGCCACTCTCACTTGGAACTCCTCTGCTTGCTTGCTTGAACCTCTCTCTGCTATGTGGCTTGGACCTAATATAGGGAGAGAGAGAGCAACTACCTCTACCTACAGCTAATGAGCACCAGCTACAATCAATTAAGTCTCATACAGCCCCTAAACAGCTCATGCACAACCTCTAAAGAGCTCATGCCTCTGCTCAAAATATTTAAACAAAACCTTAAAAAAACCTTTAAACAATTTTGATCTCTTACTAAAATAAATTACATGCCTGGGGCATGTAACACCCCCCCACATAAGAATTTACATGGGAGATGCAGCCATACACCACCATGCTCATCATCCATGTAAATGAAACCAAAAAAATCTCATCTATACTCAACTCAATGAGGTCCAAGTCCTTCTCCAGAATGTGATCATGAATTAAACAAGACTTGTTGGATAGTGACTGCACATTGAAAAGTTCTAATTTAATACCAGTTGGAATAGGAGCTTTTTGAACCGGTTTAAGCAGACTGAAATCCACTCCACGTTTTCCTCGCCACTTCGTGCGCAATGGACTACAAGGGCCTACAGACGCAGCGTTCTGATGACGACATCGAGGTGCGACGCGTGCAACACGTTTTTCAACCCAGACAGCACTAATCGAATCCGAGTTCGCTTGAGAATAAACGGTTTTCTTTCGAGAGCTTCTATGGATGTAACGAGGTCTACGCAGAAGTCCCAGTTGTTTGATGGTGGAAACAGAAGGAGGAATGGAGCAGTTGTTAAGTTCAAACAACTGCGAAGCGGAATACGTCAACATCCACGAGCCGGTGGAGGCTAGCACAGAGCTAGCCGCTAGCAGCAGGCCCACGGCTCCGAAAAAGATATACAAGAAGCAGAGAGATGTAACTCGAACGAGCATTACCTTGAAGGAGTACAGGAGAGAGTCCAGAACAGTCCAGAGGACACAGGAAGTTGAGAGAGGCAGCAGGTAAGCGAACAATAAGTGCAGCTACGTGGTTCTCGAAGCTAAATTCGTGTTGAAGCTAGCGGGAGCTAGCAGCTCCTACTATTAAAATTCCGGTTAGACTAGTAAAGTTTTCTATCTAATGAATCCAGCAAACAAGTCAAATCTTGGCTTCGCCACGATCTCCCATCCTGAGCAAGCACAATGGCATCAGTGGAAAGGAAAAACTCCCTTTTAGAAGGAAGAAACCTCTAGCAGAACCAGGCTCAGGACAAGCGGTCATCTGCTTTGACCGGCAACTTATAATGTTTGCAGATCCACAACGCAGTCAGAAAAGACAGTTGCTCTAAAACTTAATCACAGAAAGGTAGAAAGGTAAAAATGCCCGCGTCCGTTCACACAGGTGCTGTACACAGGCTCACGCCTGTCGCACTCTGCGTTCAAGAAAGGTAGAAAGGTTCAAAGAAAGGTAGAAATGTCCGCGTCCGTTCACATAGGTGCTGTACACAGGCTTGCGCCTGTCGCACTCTGCGTTCAAGAAAGGTAGAAAGGTTCAAAGAAAGGTAGAAATGTCCGCATCCGTTCACACAGGTGTTGTACATAGGCTTGCGCCTATCGCGCTCTGCGTTCAAGAAAGGTAGAAAGGTTCAAAGAAAGGTAGAAATGTCCGCGTCCATTCACACAGGTGCTGTACACAGGCTTGCGCCTGTCGCACTCTGCATTCAAGAAAGGTAGAAAGGTTCAAAGAAAGGTAGAAAGGTAGAAATGTCCGTGTCCGCTCGCACAGGTGCTGTACACAGGTGCTGTACACAGGCTTGCGCCTGTCGCACTCTGTCGCACTCTGTGTTCCAGAAAGGTAGAAAGGTAGAAATGTCCAACGAGGCTTGGTGAAAAAATAGCAGAAAATAACAAAAAAGGCTCAAGGAGCAAAATGTACGGGGAGCAGCGGCAGCCAAGGTGCGCCCGCGTCCGCTCACAGGTGTGCTCTGTCACACAGGTGTGCTCTGTCACACAGGTGTGCTCTGTCACACAGGTGTGCTCTGTCACACAGGTGTGCTCTGTCATACAGGTGTGCTCTGTCACACAGGTGTACTTGCAATTGCCATGGTGTCCCTGACAACATTGAGCTCAACTCCGGGAACCACGGTTTCTGTGGCCATCTGGGAGCTATGAGGATCAAGGAGAGGGCTCCCCGCCTTACCCGTTCCAATGTCGCCCCGATCAGAGGGACAGTTGGAAAAGCATAGTAGAGCACCCTTGCTGGCCAATCATGTTGCCAAAGCGTCTATCCCCAACGGAACATCTGTATCCTTCAGGGAGAAATAGAGGTCACAGTGTGATCTAGCTCTGCAAGTGAACAGGTCCATAGAGGCTCTATCGAAACGTGACCATACCTGTTCCACGATCCGTGGGCTCAGGCTCCATTCCGACGCCAAAAGAGGCCCTCTTGAAAGGGCATCTGCTCCATAATTCAGATCACCAGGGACATGAGTCGCCCTAAGTGACAGAATTCTTGGAGCACGCCATGTGAGTATCCTCCATGTCAGATCGAGGAGGGCCCGGGACCTCGTTCCTCCCTCTCTGTTGATGAAGAACACCGTGGTCCTGTTATCTGATTTTACCAGGATATGATGCCAGGCAACCAGACCTTTACTGAAGAAGTATTTCAATGACAGGTATATGGCCAACAATTCCAGGAACTTAACATGTAATTTGGCTTCCTGCTCGTTCCAAAGGCTGCAGGCGTTCTGATTTCTGCAGATCGCTCCCCATCCTGTTTTTGAGGCGTCCGTCGTGATGACTACATGAGACGACACCCTTCCCAGTGAGACCCTGTTTTATGAAATTTCAAATCAACCCAAATGTTTAATGTTTTATTTTAAATCAGTCTCTCAGGCTAGTGAAGGATAGGCACAGCTTGTTTAGAAGAAAACAAACACAGACTCCCTTAAAAATAATGCATTTATTAAAGAAAACTGTGACAGAAAAGGGAAAAAAGTAAAAACCCATACAAACTGTTTTTCCTGCTAGAGAAATGCATCAGTAACCCCGCCACAGAAATTAAACAGCAAATAACACACAAACTCAAAGCATTGACGTGTAACAAATTACAGTTATCTTCCTCACCTTGACATTGAACAGGGGAAACCGCAACTGTTCGGCGAGAGATAGTCATCAATGCAAACTGGGCATTGGATCAAACCCACGGTAGATTTCCAAATGTTCATCTGATCACTCTTTCATTTTATACCTTGTGGGGTGCGTGTGATGACTTCACTCAAACTTGTTTTTCAGAGTGGTGCTAGGCACCGCCAAAAGCTTTCTGTTTCATCTCTTACCAAAAAAGCTACAAGGTCATGTGAACGAAACGAGCTTAGTTTTTTTTTTACATAACTCTTGTGCTTGATCAAACCTAATTGCAAATAGTTTCTTGACACTAAACAAAAATATTTACTCCAGGGATTGTGTGTGTTGCAAAAAGCATTAACTCTTAACATAAAAATTGATAAAGTTAGTCAGGAAACATTTTAATATTTCAGACCTCTTCCGTGAAAACAAACGGATCTCTCCAACGTTCCAGGGCCTTTAGACGCTCTGGGTCTATCTTAACCTTTTCTGCTTGTTTAGGCAGAGCGGGTTGTATTTGTTGGTTAAACCATACCTGTATGGCCCGCATTTTCAATAATGCACATGGCACACAAGGAATGGCTGCCGATAGGAGGCCCAACAGGCGTTGGCACGTTTTCACAGGGACCCATTGGTCCAGTTTAAATTTTCCCAGGCAAAGACGAATGGAGGAAACTCTTTCCTTCGAGAGCCATGCTCTGTATCGGACAGTGTCAATCTGTACACCCAGAAATACGGTAACCCGTGATGGAGTCAGGTCGCTTTTCTGTAGGTTTATGACAAAACCGAGAGACTCCAGGTGAGAGATCACCTTAAGGGAGTGTAACAGCGCCTGCTTTCTGCTTCCAGCCAGAATTAGCAGGTCGTCCAGGTAATGCAAGACCCTGAGTCCTTGGTTCTTAAGAGGGGTCAGGGCTGCATCCAGACATTTAGTAAATGTACGCGGAACAGTCTTTAAACCGAAGGGTAAGGCTTTGAATTCATAAGCGTTTCCTTCAAATGCAAAACGGAGCAACTTTCTGTGTCTCCTCCACACGCCAATATGGAAATAGGCATCTTTCAAATCCATTGTACATGCGTAGTCTCCTGGTCTCACACACTGGAGAACTTGCCGCAGTGTAAGCATCCTGAACTTGAAAGTTTTAATTCTTTTATTGAGAGTCCTGAGATCCAGAATCGGTCTCAAGGAACGGCTGTAGTGCCGGAGCGTAGTTTGTGTCCTGAGACCAAACTAATCACTCCCTTTTTCAGCATCGTTGCAACTTCCTCCCTCAGCACGTGCGCGCGTGTAGGGTTGATCTTAGATTGCAACACCCCTGAGAAACGGGGCGGTCTCTTTGAGAACTGCAACTTGAGCCATGACGTATTGTTGTCATGACACAATCATTTGGTAGGCACGCCTCCCAAGCTTGCGCATGCACGCTGAGCCTGGATGGCATGTTGAATTGCTGCTCCTCGTGTTTCAAGTCGAAGGGGGTGACCTTTGACCCCTCTTGTGCCTTTTCGAGCAGCTTGCTCGGCCCAACAGAAGATATCGTGAGATCAGGCCGTCTCCGGCGAATCTCGCGTATCTTGCTGTGGTTCATAGTTCGACCGTGAGATCTGGGTTTTATAAAAATGGGACTCGAGTCAAGAACCAGGGCAGTCTGTGCATTGGTACTTTTATTTTTGTACATGTCTGAAACAGTGTCTGTTTTGTTTACATATACAGTAGGCGAGTCATGTTTGGTGTACGCACACATGTCAACAGCTCCTCTTTGTTTTCTATGAGCAGAGACTGGGATCAGAAAGTTAGGTTCCCATACCTCGTGGGCGGGCGAACCTATAAGATTATCAGTTTGTCCTGGTTCATCAGGTCCGGAACTGGTTTCCATAGGAAGAGGTCGAAGCAGCACTCGGACGGTACTGCAAAGCCTCACAGTCCCCAGCGGGTCTCTTTCATGGGAGACCACGCATGTTTTCCGTTGGTGGGGCAAATTTTTTTCCTTGGCAAACTCTCGCGGAGGGCATCCGCTTATTTGCTTGCTTGTTCCAACCTTGTCTGGACACGTTCCAGGGCTCTCCCGAAGAGTCCCGTCGACTCGATCGGGTGCTGTAGGAAGGTGGACCTCTGGTTTTTTGGGAGGTCCGACAGGGTTAGCCAAAGATGGTGCTGGGCGACAACTATTTTTGCCATTGCTTTGCCCTGGGAAATAGCTACTGTCCCCATCATGCTGAGCACAAGGTCAGAGGCACGGCGGGCCTCCTCTATGGCCTCGGTTGGCTTGCTCGTCCTTTGTTACCTGGATATCCTGAGGTTTTTCCGCCAGGTAGGCCTGTACCATGCTCAAAATATACATTGCGCGAGCCGCGAGGCCTTGGGCCTTGTAGCACTTCTCGAGTTGTTTCTCCGAAGCGCGACAGGCTTTGCTAGGCAGAGTTAATAATAATAATAATGAATTCAATTTATAACGCACTTTTCATTAGTGAAAATCTCAAAGTGCTGTACACATTGAATGCTACACACATTCACACACCGGTAGTGGCAGAC
>JBBPBX010093020.1:0-13628 GCA_038048925.1 Garcialebias charrua
ACTGCAGGTTTGAGAAGAAAAATGCATGATCAACATTTTGAAATATTATTGGAATTCCAACTTGAATTAAACAGTTTGAATTAAATAGTCTTTGACTATCAAACATTGAATTCAATAATGCTTACTTAACACAAGGTTATTCATTAACACAAAATAAAGGAAGTCTCTTATTGATTTAAAGTTGTGTCTTGGTTCAAATGGTGTTAATGTCTGTTTTACTGAGAGGATCAGAAAAACTGTTCCAGAGAGATGAAGGTTTGTGTCACTACAGTTCTTTTCATTTTAAGGCAATGGTTAGAGTTGCCTCTCACACAGGGCTTTTCTGTTTTGACGAGGGTCATAATGAGTCACGGTGAAAGTACCTGGATTATCTAACAAGGTTGAGTCGGGTCCTCTGGACGGGTTCTTCATTGTTGAAACATTTGGTCTTTTAGCCAAAACAAGTGTTTTGGCTTTATCTACCTGGATTAATGAGCATGCATCAGGATGTACCTGGATGATGTTCCAGTAGGGAATGAGCACACCAAGGATTATATCATCCCCATTTAACACTAGAAGTCCCAGAGAAGGGTCATTTAACATTTCTACCTTTGGAACCCAGAGACGGGTCGAGTGACCTGAAGGATTTTAGCTAACATCCTATAATGAGCTGTTAACAGGCGCTTTTGTTTTGTAAATAAGGCCATTACTGGCGCACCACAGGAGGGGGCACGCTTAACACTAATTTGACTAAGGCTGCGCTTTTTTGCGCAAGTGAACTTGGCTTCTAAATCCCCCGGTCCCTTTCAGTGGGCTATATATGTTGGTCCGTCACTTGACCTCAGGTCATGTGACCTATGTCGGTCCGTCAGTTTACCTCAGGTCATGTGACCTGTGTCGGTCCGTCAGTTGACTTCATGTCGTGTGACCTGTGTCGTTTTGTCAGTTGACCTCAGGTCATAAGACCTGTGTTGGTCCGTCACTTGACCTCAGGTCCTGTGACCTGTGTCGGTCCGTCAGTTGACCTCAGGTCATGTGACCTGTGTCGGTCCGTCAGTTGACCTCAGGTCATGTGACCTGTGTCGGTCCGTCAGTTGACCTCAGGTCATGTGACCTGTGTCGGTCCGTCAGTTGACCTCAGGTCATGTGACCTGTGTCGGTCCGTCAGTTGACCTCAGGTCATGTGACCTGTGTCAGTCCGTCAGTTGACCTCATGTCGTGTGACCTATGTCGGTCCGTCAGTTGACCTCAGGTCATGTGACCTGTGTCGGTCCGTCAGTTGACCTCAGGTCATGTGACCTATGTCGGTCCATCAGTTGACCTCAGGTCATGTGACCTATGTCGGTCCGTCAGTTGACCTCATGTCGTGTGACCTATGTCGGTCCGTCAGTTGACCTAAGGTCATGTGACCTGTGTCAGTCCGTCAGTTGACCTCAGGTCATGTGACCTATGTCGGTCCATCAGTTGACCTCAGGTCATGTGACCTATGTCGGTCCGTCAGTTGACTTCATGTCGTGTGAACTGTGTTGTTTTGTCAGTTGACCTCAGGTCATGTGACCTATGTCAGTCCGTCAGTTGACCTCAGGTCATGTGACCTGTGTCGGTCCGTCAGTTGACCTCAGGTCATGTGACCTGTGTTGGTCCGTCAGTTGACCTCAGGTCATGTGACCTATGTCTGTCCATCAGTTGACCTCAGGTCATGTGACCTGTGTCGGTCCGTCAGTTGACCTCAGGTCATGTGACCTATGTCGGTCCATCAGTTGACCTCAGGTCATGTGACCTGTGTCGGTCCGTCAGTTGACTTCATGTCGTGTGAACTGTGTCGTTTTGTCAGTTGACCTCAGGTCATGTGACCTGTGTCGGTCCGTCAGTTGATCTCGGGTCATGTGACCTGTGTCGGTCCTTCAGTTGACCTCAGGTCATGTGACCTGTGTTGGTCCGTCAGTTGACCTCATGTCGTGTGACCTGTGTCGGTCCATCAGTTGACTTCATGTAGTCCGAAATCAGCAGATATGGCAGAGGGAATTAGGTTCAAGATACATAAACATGAATTTGCAGCATTTTATTGAAAATAATATTTACAAATCATCATACAAAAGCAATATATACATTTTGTTTTTACAACAAAATCTAAATGTTGGTGTGTAGTTGTTGCTGCTTCACATCTAACACTTATTACACACCCAGTTGTCCTCATTTCTACATTTGCGACAGGTAAACTTGCAAATTGCACACTGTTTTTTGCTGCTGTTTCTTTTGCAAATCATCATACAAAAGCAATATATACATTTTGTTTTTACAACAAAATCTAAATGTTGGTGAGTAGTTGTTGCTGCTTCACATCAAACACTTATTACACACCCAGTTGTCCTCATTTCTACATTTGCGACAGGTAAACTTCTTGCAAATTGCACACAGTTTTTTGCTGCTGTTTCTTTTGCAAATCATCATACAAAAGCAATATATACATTTTGTTTTTACAACAAAACCTAAATGTTGGTGTGTAGTTGTTGCTGCTTCACATCTAACACTTATTACACATCCAGTTGTCCTCATTTCTACATTTGCAACAGGTAAACTTCTTGCAAATTGCACACTGTTTTTTGCTGCTGTTTCTTTTGCAAATCATCATACAAAAGCAATATATACATTTTGTTTTTACAACAAAATCTAAATGTTGGTGTGTAGTTGTTGCTGCTTCACATCTAACACTTATTACACACCCAGTTGTCCTCATTTCTACATTTGCGACAGGTAAACTTCTTGCAAATTGCACACGGTTTTTTGCTGCGGTTTCTTTTGCAGAGGGTCTGAACCTGACACTGTGTCATCTTTCCAGGACCAGGCTGGGGACGTGGCTTTTTCAGCATGGCCTTTTCTATCATAAAACGCTGACGAAGTTCCAGTGCAAGGCCATGTATGAAGTCTCTTCTGCTTTCCTTGGACCTAATGCAGGCCTTGTATAACACATAAGCATTTATTGCTGCTAGGTCAAGCATGTTGTAGAACACGGCAATGGGCCACCTGCATGTGCCGGCACGCACCGTATATACACGTGCCATCTGGTCCATTATGTCAACGCCACACTGCAAAAAATTAAATTAAATTAAATGTTAGATTATGAACAACAATATAACAAGTAAAGTATAGATGTATAAAACCATTGCAGCAATATTACTTATCTACATACCTTCATGGAGTTGTAATCTGTTATAGTGTTTGGTTTTTTTAATGTTCATTGCCAACTAGCACTTGTTGGTGCATGGTGCTGAGAACACAGAACTTGTTTTTCTTAGGAGCATACACGGTCAGTGTGGCACTGCCTGATTTGTACACTTGTGTGGAGAATTCTTTCCAGGCCTTGCCATTTTTTGCTGGAAGGGGAATCTCCCGTCTAATTTTGTTGATTGTGCCGAGCAGAGTTGTGTTGTGGTTTAGCAGTCTGTTAGCCAGTGTCACAGATGTGAAGAAGTTGTCCATGGTTACAGTTCTTCCATTGCCCAGAAATGGTTCCATGAGTTTCATGACAACATTCTCAGATAGTCTTTCTCCTTTAGGACGGCTGAGGTCCTTTCCTAAATATGGAATGGCGTTGCACATATAATTTGTGTCCAAGTCTGCAGCAATCCAAAACTTTATGCCAAATTTATCTGGCTTAGTTGAGATGTACTGTGTAAAAGGGCAGCGTACCTTGGTTGGAAACAGCTGCTCATCAACAGTAATGTACTGTCCTGGTACGTAGCACTGCTGACAGTTACTTACAAAACGTTGCCAAATGTCTGAAACTGCAGCAAATCTGTCGGTCTTCACACGTTCCGCACGGGTGTCCTTGTTGTCAAAGCGCAAGTACCTCATGATTTCTTTGTAGCAGTCACGGGACATCGTCTCCTTGATTACAGGCACACCATATTTTTCTGACCAAGACTCGATCATTGCACCAATTGGGCAGAGAGTTGCTCGTAGAAACAGAACGGCTATGAAAGCCATAAGCTCACTGACAAAAAGGCTCCAGGTGTCATTTGTTCTGTGGGCTTCATGGTTGGTGCACTTTGTGATGATCAGAAGCATCTCCATGTTGAACAAACACAGAAAGCTCTGAAGTCTACTCGTTATCCGACGCTGCAGGAAAGAAAATAAATAAATATTTTAATTATATACAGTATCACTTCCGTTTTACTGCACTTTGCTTTGTTTTAGTTTTGATACATGACAAAATTTTTGCTTTTTTACTAAGAAAACGAAAACAAAAAAGCAATATACACACTGCTAATCTACAAAATTATAAATATTTATACAAACACAACACAAAAATGTCTAACAAACAGAAATATTACCTTGGCATGTTCTGTAGGTCCTGCCCTCTCTTGGAATACAGCCTCTGCATGGAATTCTTGCTGCTGCAGGTGTCCAGCACCTACAGTCTCCCAAACTGTCCCATCCTTTGCTTTCACACTTGATGCTGATATGTTTTTCTTTGCTTCTGAACGTTTTTTTCTGGGAGGGCTGCACTGCTCTTTATCAGATTCACCACTGGTATCATCATCTGTAGAAAGTTCTAAGTTCAACTCGGTGTCTGAATCATCTACTTTGTCAAAAGCTAGTTCCTCTCCTCCATCTGACTTGCAGTCATCCACGGCAGTCAGTAATTCCAACACTTCTGAAACAGTGTAGGTCTTCTTGGGTGCCATAATGTTTCTGTTTGCTCCACATACCACAGAAGGGTACAAAATACAGGTAGTCCCCGATTTACGAGCGCTCTGATCTGCGAGGTTCCAGACTTACGAGCTGCACATTTTTGGAAAAAACGAAAAAAATACTGAGTTTTCATGTGTTTTTTCACTACAGTTAGTTAGTTAAGCATATAAACACACGTTTCCGATCATTTTTATGCACTCAAAAGTAGTTTTTAGATGAAAATAGAGTGTTTTTAGGCGCGCTAGCGAAAACCGTTCCAATTTACGAGCGGATTTCCGGATTTACGAGCGAAATGGCGGCCGTTCCAAATTACGAGATTTCCGGTTTACGAGCGCCTCGTTGTAACGGATCTCGCTCGTAAATCGGGGACTACCTGTAATGGTTCACTCCTGTCTGTCTGCTTTCATACTGCTCTGACTAAGGGGGGAAGTGCAAGCAGAGTCTTACCTGGTGAAAACATTGGAATGCAGTCGGGTGTGGTGGGGGTGTCTGAGTTGAGTACACACATATTTATAACAAAAGGCAGTTAATGGTCCAATAATTGTTCAGGAAAAGGAGGGGGTTTGTCCTCAGGATCTTGAAAATTCAGTCATCCTAGTGTTAAAACATTGTTAAGACTAACCTATTTATATGTGGGCGGAACACTCTGCAGCTTCAAAGTGTTGTCAAGGCAACCTATTTATATGTGGGCGGAACACTCCACAACTTCAAAGCCTTCTCAAGGCCAAACTATTTATGTGTGGGCAGAACACTCCACAGCTTTAAAGTGTTGTCAATTCAACCTATTATATGTGGGCGGAACACTCCGTAGCTTCAAAGCCTTCTCAAGTCCAAACTATTTATATGTAGATGGAACACTCCACAGCTTCAAAGCATTGGTAAGACCAACCTATTTATGTGTGGGCAGAGCACTCCACAACTTTAAAGTGTTGTCAAGGCAGCCTATTTATATGTGGACGGAACAGTCCACAGCTTCAATGCCTCCTCAAGGCCAAACTATTTATGTGTGGGCGGAACATTCCACAGCTTTACAGTGTTGTCATGGCAACCAATTTATATGTGGACGGAACACTCTGCAGCTTCAAAGCATTGTCAAGGCAAACCTATTTATATGTGGGCGGAACACTCCACATCTTCAAAGCCTTCTCAAGGCCAAACAATTTATGTGTGGGCGGAACACTCCACAGCTTTAAAGTGTTGTCAAGGCAACCTATTTATATGTGGACGGAACACTCCACAGCTTTAAAGCATTGTTAAGGCCAACCTATTTATATGTGGGCGGAACACTCTGTAGCTTCAAAGTGTTGTCAAGGCAACCTATTTATATGTGGACGGAACACTCCATAGCTTCAAAGACTTCTCAAGGCAAAACTATTTATGTGTGGGCGGAACACTCCACCGATTTAAAAAATTGTCAAGGCCAACCTATTTATATGTGACCGAAAACATCTGTAGCCGCAAAGTTATTGTCAAGGCCAAACTATTTATATGTGGGCGGAAAACTCCACAGATTCAATGCATTGTCAAGGCCAACATATTTATATGTGGGCAGAACACTCTGCAACTTCAGTGTTGTCAAGGCAACCTATTTATATGTGGGCGGAACACTCCACAGCTTCAAAGCCTTCTCAATTCCAAACTATTTATATGTGGGTGTAACACTCCACAGCTTTAAATTGTTGTCAAGGCAACCTATTTATATGTTGGTAGAACACTCCACAGCTTCAAAGCATTGGTAAGGCCAACCTATTTATGTGTGGACAGAGCACTCAACAGCTTTAAAGTGTTGTCAAGGCAACCTATTTATATGTGGACGGAACATTCCACAGCTTCAAAGCCTTCTCAAGGCCAACCTATTTATATGTGGGTGGAACACTCCACAGCTTCAAAGCCTTCTCAATGCCAAACTATTTATATGTGGGTGTAACACTCCACAGCTTTAAATTGTTGTCAAAGCAACCTATTTATATGTGGGCAGAACACTCCACAGCTTCAAAGCATTGGTAAGGCCAACCTATTTATGTGTGAGTAGAGCACTCAACAGCTTTAAAGTGTTGTCAAGGCAACCTATTTATATGTGGACGGAACATTCCACAGCTTCAAAGCCTTCTCAAGGCCAACCTATTTATATGTGGGTGAAACACTCCATAGCTTTAAAGTGTTGTCAAGGCAACCTATTTATTTGTGGGCGAAACACTCCACAGCTTTAAAGCATTGATAAGGCCAGCCTATATATATGTGGACGGAACATTCTGTAGCTTCAAAGCATTGTCAAGGCAACCTATTTATATGTGGGCGGAACACTCCACAACTTCAAAGCATTCTCAAGGCCAAACTATTTATATGTGGACAGAACACTCCACAGCTTCAAAGTGTTGTCAAGGCAACCTATTATATGTGGGCGGAACACTCCACAACTTCAAAGCCTTCTCAAGTCCAAACTATTTATATGTAGATGGAACACTCCACAGCTTCAAAGCATTGGTAAGACCAACCTATTTATGTGTGGGCAGAGCACTCCACAACTTTAAAGTGTTGTCAAGGCAGCCTATTTATATGTGGACGGAACAGTCCATAGCTTCAAAGCCTTCTCAAGGCCAAACTATTTATGTGTGGGCTGAACATTCCACAGCTTTACAGTGTTGTCATGGTAACCTATTTATATGTGGACGGAACACTCTGTAGCTTCAAAGCATTGTCAAGGCAAACCTATTTATATGTGGGCGGAACATTCCACAGCTTCAAAGCCTTCTCAAGGCCAAACTATTTATGTGTGGGTGGAACACTCCACATCTTTAAAGTGTTGTCGAGGCAACCTATTTATATGTGGACGGAACACTCCACAGCTTTAAAGCATTGTTAAGGCCAACCCATTTATATGTGGGCGGAACACTCTGCAGCTTCAAAGTGTTGTCAAGGCAACCTATTTATATGTGGATGGAACACTCCATAGCTTCAAAGCATTCTCAAGGCCAAACTAATTATGTGTGGGCGGAACACTACACAGATTTAAAGCATTGTCAAGGCCAACTTATTTATATGTGGGCGAAAACATCTGTAGCCACAAAGTTATTTTCAAGGCCAACCTATTTATATGTGGGCGGAAAACTCCACAGATTCAATGCATTGTCAAGGTCAACATATTTATATGTGGATGGAACACTGCAGCTTCTAAGTGTTGTCAAGGCCAACCTATTTATATGTAGGCGGAAAACTATGCAGCTTCAAAGCATTGTCAAAGCAAACCTATTTATATGTGGGCGGAACACTCCATAGCTTCAAAGCCTTCTCAATGCCAAACGATTTATGTGTGGACGGAACACTCCAAAGCTTTAAAGTGTTGTCAAGGCAACCTATTTATATGTGGACGGAACACTCCACAGCTTTAAAGCATTGTTAAGGCCAACCTACTTCTATGTGGGCAGAACACTCTGCAACTTAAAAGTGTTGTCAAGGCAACCTATTTATATGTGGAAGGAACACTCCACAGCTTCAAAGCCTTCTCAAGTCCAAACTATTTATATGTGGGTGTAACATTCCACAGCTTTAAATTGTTGTCAAGGCAACCTATTTATATGTGGGTAGAACACTCCATAGCTTCAAAGCATTGGTAAGGCCAACCTATTTATGTGTGGACACAGCACTCAACAGCTTTAAAGTGTTGTCAAGGCAACCTATTTATATGTGGACAGAACATTCCACAGCTTCAAAGCCTTCTCAAGGCCAAACTATTTATATGTGGGTGAAACACTCCATAGCTTTAAAGTGTTGTCAAGGCAACCTATTTATTTGTGGGCGAAACACTCCACAGCTTTAAGGCATTGATAAGGCCAGCCTATTTATATGTGGACGGAACATTCTGCAGCTTCAAAGCATTGTCAAGGCAACCCTATTTATATGTGGGTGGAACACTCTACAGCTTTAAAGCATTGTTAAGGCTAACCTATTTATTTCTGGGCGGAACACTCTGCAGCTTCAAAGTGTTGTCATGGCAACCTATTTATATGTGGGCGGAACACTCCACAACTTCAAAGCCTTCTCAAGGCCAAACTATTTATGTGTGGGTAGAACACTCCACAGCTTTAAAGTGTTGTCAATTCAACCTATTATATGTGGGCGGAACACTCAGTAGCTTCAAAGCATTGTCAAGGCAAACCTATTTATATGTGGGCGGAACACTCCACAACTTCAAAGCCTTCTCAAGGCCAAACTATTTATGTGTGGGCGGAACACTCCACAGCTTTAAAGTGTTGTCAAGGCAACCTATTTATATGTGGACGGAACACTCCACAGCTTCAAAGCATTCTCAAGGCCAAACTATTTATGTGTAGGCGGAACACTCCACAGATTTAAAGCATTGTCAAGGCCAACCTATTTATATGTGGGCAAAAACATCTGTAGCCGCAAAGTTATTGTCAAGGCCAACCTATTTATATGAGGGTGGAACACTCCATAGCTTCAAAGCCTTCTCAATGCCAAACTATTTATGTGTGGGCGGAACACTCCAAAGCTTTAAAGTGTTGTCAAGGCAACCTATTTATATGTGGACGGAACACTCCACAGCTTTAAAGCATTGTTAAGGCCAACCTATTTATATGTGAGCAGAAGACTCTGCAACTTCAAAGTGTTGTCAAGGCAACCTATTTATTTGTGGGTGAAACACTCCACAGCTTTAAAGCATTGATAAGGCCAGCCTATTTATATGTGGACGGAACATTCTGCAGCTTCAAAGCATTGTCAAGGCAACCCTATTTATATGTGGGTGGAACACTCCACAGCTTTAAAGCATTGTTAAGGCTAACCTATTTATATGTGGGCGGAACACTCTGCAGCTTCAAAGTGTTGTCAAGGCAACCTATGTATCTGTGGGCAGAACACTCTGCAGCTTCAAAGCATTGGTAAGGCCAACTTATTTATGTGTGGATGGAACACTCCGTAGCTTCAAAGCGTTGTCAAGGCCAACTTATTTATATGTGGGTGACAACATCCGTAACTACAAAGCATTGTCAAGGCCAACCTATTTATATGTGGGCGGAAAACTCTACAGATTCAATGCATTGTCAAGGTCAACATATTTATATGTGGATAGAACACAGCAACTTCTAAGTGTTGTCCAGGCCAACCTATTTATATGTAGGCGGAAAACTCTGCTGCTTCAAAGCATTGTCAAGGCAAACCTATTTATATGTGGGTGGAACACTCCACAGCTTCAAAGCCTTCTCAATGCCAAACTATTTATATGTGGGTGTAACACTCCACAGCTTTAAATTGTTGTCAAAGCAACCTATTTATATGTGGGCAGAACACTCCACAGCTTCAAAGCATTGGTAAGGCCAACCTATTTATGTGTGGGTAGAGCACTCAACAGCTTTAAAGTGTTGTCAAGGCAACCTATTTATATGTGGACGGAACATTCCACAGCTTCAAAGCCTTCTCAAGGCCAACCTATTTATATGTGGGTGAAACACTCCATAGCTTTAAAGTGTTGTCAAGGCAACCCATTTATTTGTGGGCGAAACACTCCACAGCTTTAAAGCATTGATAAGGCCAGCCTATATATATATGTGGACGGAACATTCTGCAGCTTCAATGCATTGTCAAGGCAACCCTATTTATATGTGGGTGGAACACTCCACAGCTTTAAAGCATTGTTAAGGCTAACCTATTTATATGTGGGTGGAACACTCCACAACTTCAAAGCCTTCTCAAGGCCAAACTATTTATGTGTGGACAGAACACTCCACAGCTTTAAAGTGTTGTCAATTCAACCTATTATATGTGGGCGGAACACTCCGTAGCTTCAAAGCCTTCTCAAGTCCAAACTATTTATATGTAGATGGAACACTCCACAGCTTCAAAGCATTGGTAAGACCAACCTATTTATGTGTGGGCAGAGCACTCCACAACTTTAAAGTGTTGTCAAGGCAGCCTATTTATATGTGGACGGAACAGTCCATAGTTTCAAAGCCTTCTCAAGGCCAAACTATTTATGTGTGGGCTGAACATTCCACAGCTTTACAGTGTTGTCATGGTAACCTATTTATATGTGGACGGAACACTCTGTAGCTTCAAAGCATTGTCAAGGCAAACCTATTTATATGTGGGCGGAACATTCCACAGCTTCAAAGCCTTCTCAAGGCCAAACTATTTATGTGTGGGTGGAACACTCCACATCTTTAAAGTGTTGTCGAGGCAACCTATTTATATGTGGACGGAACACTCCACAGCTTTAAAGCATTGTTAAGGCCAACCTATTTATATGTGGGCGGAACACTCTACAGCCTCAAAGTGTTGTCAAGGCAACCTATTTATATGTGGACGGAACACTCCACAGCTTCAAAGACTTCTCAAGGCCAAACTATTTATTTGTGGGCGGAACACTCCACAGATTTAAAGCATTGCCAAGGCCAACCTATTTATATGTGGGCGAAAACATCTGTAGCCACAAAGTTATTGTCAAGGCCAAACTATTTATATGTGGGCGGAACACTCCACAACTTCAAAGCCTTCTCAAGGCCAAACTATTTATGTGTGGGCAGAACATTCTGCAGCTTCAAAGCATTGTCAAGGCAACCCTATTTATATGTGGGTGGAACACTCCACAGCTTTAAAACATTGTTAAGACTAACCTATTTATATGTGGGCGGAACACTCTGCAGCTTCAAAGTGTTGTCAAGGCAACCTATTTATATGTGGGCGGAACACTCCACAACTTCAAAGCCTTCTCAAGGCCAAACTATTTATGTGTGGGCAGAACACTCCACAGCTTTAAAGTGTTGTCAATTCAACCTATTATATGTGGGCGGAACACTCCGTAGCTTCAAAGCCTTCTCAAGTCCAAACTATTTATATGTAGATGGAACACTCCACAGCTTCAAAGCATTGGTAAGACCAACCTATTTATGTGTGGGCAGAGCACTCCACAACTTTAAAGTGTTGTCAAGGCAGCCTATTTATATGTGGACGGAACAGTCCACAGCTTCAATGCCTCCTCAAGGCCAAACTATTTATGTGTGGGCGGAACATTCCACAGCTTTACAGTGTTGTCATGGCAACCAATTTATATGTGGACGGAACACTCTGCAGCTTCAAAGCATTGTCAAGGCAAACCTATTTATATGTGGGCGGAACACTCCACATCTTCAAAGCCTTCTCAAGGCCAAACAATTTATGTGTGGGCGGAACACTCCACAGCTTTAAAGTGTTGTCAAGGCAACCTATTTATATGTGGACGGAACACTCCACAGCTTTAAAGCATTGTTAAGGCCAACCTATTTATATGTGGGCGGAACACTCTGTAGCTTCAAAGTGTTGTCAAGGCAACCTATTTATATGTGGACGGAACACTCCACAGCTTCAAAGACTTCTCAAGGCAAAACTATTTATGTGTGGGCAGAACACTCCACCGATTTAAAGCATTGTCAAGGCCAACGTATTTATATGTGACCGAAAACATCTGTAGCCGCAAAGTTATTGTCAAGGCCAAACTATTTATATGTGGGCGGAAAACTCCACAGATTCAATGCATTGTCAAGGCCAACATATTTATATGTGGGCAGAACACTCTGCAACTTCAGTGTTGTCAAGGCAACCTATTTATATGTGGGCGGAACACTCCACAGCTTCAAAGCCTTCTCAATTCCAAACAATTTATATGTGGGTGTAACACTCCACAGCTTTAAATTGTTGTCAAGGCAACCTATTTACATGTTGGTAGAACACTCCACAGCTTCAAAGCATTGGTAAGGCCAACCTATTTATGTGTGGACAGAGCACTCAACAGCTTTAAAGTGTTGTCAAGGCAACCTATTTATATGTGGACGGAACATTCCACAGCTTCAAAGCCTTCTCAAGGCCAACCTATTTATATGTGGGTGGAACACTCCACAGCTTCAAAGCCTTCTCAATGCCAAACTATTTATATGTGGGTGTAACACTCCACAGCTTTAAATTGTTGTCAAAGCAACCTATTTATATGTGGGCAGAACACTCCACAGCTTCAAAGCATTGGTAAGGCCAACCTATTTATGTGTGAGCAGAGCACTCAACAGCTTTAAAGTGTTGTCAAGGCAACCTATTTATATGTGGACGGAACATTCCACAGCTTCAAAGCCTTCTCAAGGCCAACCTATTTATATGTGGGTGAAACACTCCATAGCTTTAAAGTGTTGTCAAGGCAACCTATTTATTTGTGGGCGAAACACTCCACAGCTTTAAAGCATTGATAAGGCCAGCCTATATATATGTGGACGGAACATTCTGCAGCTTCAATGCATTGTCAAGGCAACCCTATTTATATGTGGGTGGAACACTCCACAGCTTTAAAGCATTGTTAAGGCTAACCTATTTATATGTGGGTGGAACTTTCTGTAGCTTCAAAGTGTTGTCAAGGCAACCTATTTATATGTGGGCGGAACACTCCACAACTTCAAAGCCTTCTCAAGGCCAAACTATTTATGTGTGGGCAGAACACTCCACAGCTTTAAAGTGTTGTCAATTCAACCTATTATATGTGGGCGGATTACTCCGTAGCTTCAAAGCCTTCTCAAGTCCAAACTATTTATATGTAGATGGAACACTCCATAGCTTCAAAGCATTGTCCAAACTATTTATATGTAGATGGAACACTCCATAGCTTCAAAGCATTGGTAAGACCAACATATTTATGTGTGGGCAGAGCACTCCACAACTTTAAAGTGTTGTCAAGGCAGCCTATTTATATGTGGACGGAACAGTCCACAGCTTCAAAGCCTTCTCAAGGCCAAACTATTTATGTGTGGGCTGAACATTCCACAGCTTTACAGTGTTGTCATGGTAACCTATTTATATGTGGACGGAACACTCAGCAGCTTCAAAGCATTGTCAAGGCAAACCTATTTATATGTGGGCGGAACACTCCACAGCTTCAAAGCCTTCTCAAGGCCAAACTATTTATGTGTGGGCGGAACACTCCA
>JBBPBX010093021.1:0-13628 GCA_038048925.1 Garcialebias charrua
TACATAAAGTAATCATGACATAAATGTATAGAACTGATTAACTTTTGGAGCCATTTTTAATCAAGATAGCTACCACAGCTAGCTTAGCAAACACAGCTAGCTCAGTAAACACAAAATCCATTATAACTTGGTCATTTTTTGATATATTAATTTGAAACTTGGTATAGTGGTAGCTTTGGATGATACCAAACTCATAGTATGTTCACATCAAAATTTTTCTATTCGGCAACGGCCTGTACTGCACGGAATAAAAATTCCGGCAACAGCCGGCAGCCCCCGTCGAAGTTTCTCCAGGAACTTTCTAGTTTATTTATTATTTATTATTCATCCATCAACATTAATGCGGCTCGTACCGTAACGTGCACCCCCACATAAGTTATATCAAAACGACCGGCCCGACTCCGAGATGTGTGCTATTACTTTTCTAAGCAATCGGAGTTACCATCGCGAAATATTTTGCTAACAAAAATCGTAAATTTCCCATAGGAAATGAATGGGACTTAACTTTTCAGAGAAACTGAGTTACATAGGGCGCCATTTTGGTTCAATATACAAGGCAATATACAAGGCAGGTTCAATACACAAGCTAGTTAGGTGAGTCGGCCATTTTGAATAGAACTAGCTAATTAGGTGAGTCGGCCATTTTGAATCAACCAAGCTCATTAGGTGAGGCGGCCATTTTGAATCAGGGCGCCATCTTGGTTCAATATACAAGGCAATATACAAGGTAGGTTCAATACACAAGCTAATTAGATGAGGCGGCCATTTTGGATGAAATTAGATAATTAGTTGAGGTGGCCATTTTGAATCAACCAAGCTCATTAGGTGAGGCGGCCATTTTGAATCAGGGCGCCATCTTGGTTCAATATACAAGGCAATATACAGGGCAGGTTCAATACACAAGCTACTTAGGTGAGACGGCCATTTTGAATCAAACTAGCTAATTAGGTGAGTCGGCCATTTTGAATCAAAGTAGCTAATTAGGTGAGGCGGCCATTTTGAATCAACCAAGCTCATTAGGTGAGGCGGCCATTTTGAATCAGGGCGCCATCTTGGTTCAATATACAAGGCAATATACAGGGCAGGTTCAATACACAAGCTACTTAGGTGAGACGGCCATTTTGAATCAAACTAGCTAATTAGGTGAGTCGGCCATTTTGAATCAAACTAGCTAATTAGGTGAGTCGGCCATTTTGAATCAACCAAGCTCATTAGGTGAGGCGGCCATTTTGAATCAGGGCGCCATCTTGGTTCAATATACAAGGCAATATACAAGGTAGGTTCAATACACAAGCTAATTAGATGAGGCGGCCATTTTGGATGAAATTAGATAATTAGTTGAGGTGGCCATTTTGAATCAACCAAGCTCATTAGGTGAGGCGGCCATTTTGAATCAGGGCGCCATCTTGGTTCAATATACAAGGCAATATACAGGGCAGGTTCAATACACAAGCTACTTAGGTGAGACGGCCATTTTGAATCAAACTAGCTAATTAGGTGAGTCGGCCATTTTGAATCAAAGTAGCTAATTAGGTGAGGCGGCCATTTTGAATCAACCAAGCTCATTAGGTGAGGCGGCCATTTTGAATCAGGGCGCCATCTTGGTTCAATATACAAGGCAATATACAAGGCAGGTTCAATACACAAGCTAATTAGATGAGACGGCCATTTTGGATGAAACTAGCTAATTAGGTGAGTCGGCCATTTTGAATCAAACTAGCTAATTAGGTGAGTCGGCCATTTTGAATCAAACAAGATAATTAGGTGAGTCGGCCATTTTGAATCAAACTAGCTAATTAGGTGAGTCTGCCATTTTGAATCAAACTAGCTAATTAAGTGAGTCGGCCATTTTGAATCAAACTAGCTAATTAGGTGAGTCGGCCATTTTGAATCAAACTAGCTAATTAGGTGAATCGGCCATTTTGAATCAAACTAGCTAATTAGTTGAGTCGGCCATTTTGAATCAAATTAGCTAATTAGGTGAGTCTGCCATTTTGAATGAAACTAGCTTATTAGGTGAGTCGGCCATTTTGAATGAAACTAGCTAATTAGGTGAGTCGGCCATTTTGAATCAAACTAGCTAATTAGGTGAGTCGGCCATTTTGAATCAAACTAGCTAATTAGGTGAGTCGGCCATTTTGAATCAAACTAGCTAATTAGGTGAGTCGGCCATTTTGAATCAAACAAGCTCATTAGGTGAGTCGGCCATTTTGAATCAAACAAGCTCATTAGGTGAGTCGGCCATTTTGAATCAATCAAGCTCATTAGGTGAGTCGGCCATTTTGAATCAAACAAACTCATTAGGTGAAGTGGCCATTTTGAATCAAACAGGCTCATCAGGTGAGTCGGCCATTTTGAATCAAACAAGCTTATTAGGTGAGTCGGCCATTTTGAATCAAACTATCTCATTAGGTGAGTCGGCCATTTTGAATCAAACAAGCTAATTAGGTGAGTCGGCCATTTTGAATCAAACAAGCTAATTAGGTGAGTCGGCCATTTTGAATCAAACTAGCTAATTAGGTGAGTCGGCCATTTTGAATCAAACAAGTTCATTAGGTGAGTCGGCCATTTTGAATCAAACTAGCTAATTAGGTGAGTCGGCCATTTTGAATCAAACTGTCTAATTAGGTGAGTCGGCCATTTTGAATAAAACTAGTTAATTAGGTAAGTCGGCCATTTTGAATCAAACAAGATAATTAGGTGAGTTGGCCATTTTGAATAGAACTAGCTAATTAGGTGAGTCGGCCATTTTGAATCAAACATGCTCATTAGGTGAGTCGGCCATTTTGAATCAAACAAGCTCATTAGGTGAGTCGGCCATTTTGAATCAAACAACCTCATTAGATGAGTCGGCCATTTTGAATCAAACAAGCTCATTAGGTGAGGCGGCCATTTTGAATCAAACAAGCTCATTAGGTGAGTCGGCCATTTTGAATCAAACAAGCTCATTAGGTGAGTCGGCCATTTTGAATCAAACTAGCTAATTAGGTGAGTCGGCCATTTTGAATCAAACTAGCTAATTAGGTGAGTCGGCCATTTTGAATCAAACTAGCTAATTAGGTGAGTCGGCCATTTTGAATCAAACTAGCTAATTAGGTGAGTCGGCCATTTTGAATCAAACTAGCTAATTAGGTGAGTCGGCCATTTTGAATCAAACTAGCTAATTAGGTGAGTCGGCCAGTTTGAATCAAACCAGCTAATTAGGTGAGTCGGCCATTTTGAATCAAACCAGCTAATTAGGTGAGTCGGCCATTTTGAATCAAACCAGCTAATTAGGTGAGTCGGCCATTTTGAATCAAACCAGCTAATTAGGTGAGTCGGCCATTTTGAATCAAACCAGCTAATTAGGTGAGTCGGCCATTTTGAATCAAACCAGCTAATTAGGTGAGTCGGCCATTTTGAATCAAACCAACTAATTAGGTGAGTCGGCCATTTTGAATCAAACTAGCTAATTAGGTAAGTCGGCCATTTTGAATCAAACAAGCTAATTAGGTGAGTCGGCCATTTTGAATCAAACCAGCTAATTAGGTGAGTCGGCCATTTTGAATCAAACCAGCTAATTAGGTGAGTCGGCCATTTTGAATCAAACCAGCTAATTAGGTGAGTCGGCCATTTTGAATCAAACCAACTAATTAGGTGAGTCGGCCATTTTGAATCAAACAAGCTAATTAGGTGAGGCGGCCATTTTGAATCAAACTAGCTAATTAGGTGAGTCGGCCATTTTGAATCAAACAAGCTAATTAGGTGAGGAGGCCATTTTGAATCAAACAAGCTAATTAGGTGAGTCGGCCATTTTGAATCAAACAAGCTAATTAGGTGAGTCGGCCATTTTGAATCAAACTATCTAATTAGGTGAGTCGGCCATTTTGAATCAAACTAGCTAATTAGGTGAGTCGGCCATTTTGAATCAAACTACCTAATTAGGTGAGTCGGCCATTTTGAATCAAACTAGCTAATTAGGTGAGTCGGCCATTTTGAATCAAACAAGCTAATTAGGTGAGGCGGCCATTTTGAATCAAACTAGCTGATTAGGTGAGTCGGCCATTTTGGATCAAACAAGCTCATTTGGTGAGGAGGCCATTTTGAATCAAACATGCTCATTAGGTGAGTCGGCCATTTTGAATCAAACATGCTCATTAGGTGAGTCGACCATTTTGAATCAAACCAGCTAATTAGGTGAGTCGGCCATTTTGAATCAAACAAGCAAATTAGGTGAATCGGCCATTTGAACAAGCAAATTAGGTGAAGCGGCCATTTTGATGGAGATATGGAACTTATATTTGGCAAATGGGTAGCTAACAATGATCCCTAATAAATTTCAATTGAAAATCCAATTTCCAAGATGGCCGACAACGCAAAAAAGTCAAAATACTGTAAAATGGTCAATTTTAGTGATATTGAGCTGAAACTTGGTATGGTGATAGCTGACAATGTTTCCTATCATATTCCATATCAAAATCAAAAATCCAAGATGGCCGCCATAGCTACTTTCAAATGGCTATAACTCGGCCATCTTTATACATAGAGAGCTGAAATTTGGTGAGGGTGTAGCTGAAGACATCCTCTATCACGTACGGAAACCAAAAATAAAAATCCAAGATGGCCGCCATAGCTACATTCAAATGGCTTTAACTCGACCATCTTTATACATAGAGAGCTGAAATTTGGTGAGATTGTAGCTGAAGACATCCTCTATCACGTACCAAAACCAAAAATAAAAATCCAAGATGGCCGCCATAGCTAAGAAGAAAAAATGTCATAACTCGGCCATCTTTATACATAGAGAGCTGAAATTTGGTGATGTTGTAGCTGACGACATTCTCTATCACGTACAAAAAACAAAAATAAAAATCCAAGATGGCCGCCATAGCTAAATGACAAAAAATGCCATAACTCGGCCATTTTTAGAGCTATTGAGACAAAACTTGGCAACTTAGTAGCTGAGAATGAGCTTTAATAAACCCTGATTAAAAATTAAAAAATCCAAGATGGCCGCCTTATCTAAAAGATAAAAAACACCATAATTCGGCCATTTTTAATGCTATTTAGCTGAAATTTGGTGTAATGTTAGCTGAAAGTGAACCCAAACACCTTTTACTATCATTTCAAGACTTTAATTTAGCTCTGTGATGTATGCTATGAACATTTGGAGCCATTTGTATTCAGGATGGCTGCTAGCGGGCGGTAGCCTGGCAGCCCCCGTCGAAGTTTCTCCAGGAACTTTCTAGTTGGGGGCTGCCAATGCATTGTAAATGCTTGGAAGCAACCTATTGTTATCCACCCAATAAGGGTTTCTTTATTTATTTATTTATTTATTATTCTTCCGTCTCCGTTAATGCGGCTCGTACCGTAACGTGCACCCCCACAAAAGTTATATCAAAACGACCGGCCCGACTCCGAGATGTGTGCTATTACTTTTCTAAGCAATCGGAGTTACCATCGCGAAATATTTTGCTAACAAAAATCGTAAATTTCCCATAGGAAATGAATGGGACTTAACTTTTCAGAGAAACTGAGTTACATAGGGCGCCATTTTGGTTCAATATACAAGGCAATATACAAGGCAGGTTCAATACACAAGCTAGTTAGGTGAGTCGGCCATTTTGAATAGAACTAGCTAATTAGGTGAGTCGGCCATTTTGAATCAACCAAGCTCATTAGGTGAGGCGGCCATTTTGAATCAGGGCGCCATCTTGGTTCAATATACAAGGCAATATACAGGGCAGGTTCAATACACAAGCTACTTAGGTGAGACGGCCATTTTGAATCAAACTAGCTAATTAGGTGAGTCGGCCATTTTGAATCAAACTAGCTAATTAGGTGAGTCGGCCATTTTGAATCAAACAAGATAATTAGGTGAGTCGGCCATTTTGAATCAAACTAGCTAATTAGGTGAGTCTGCCATTTTGAATCAAACTAGCTAATTAGGTGAGTCGGCCATTTTGAATCAAACTAGCTAATTAGGTGAGTCGGCCATTTTGAATCAAACTAGCTAATTAGGTGAATCGGCCATTTTGAATCAAACTAGCTAATTAGTTGAGTCGGCCATTTTGAATCAAATTAGCTAATTAGGTGAGTCTGCCATTTTGAATGAAACTAGCTTATTAGGTGAGTCGGCCATTTTGAATGAAACTAGCTAATTAGGTGAGTCGGCCATTTTGAATCAAACTAGCTAATTAGGTGAGTCGGCCATTTTGAATCAAACTAGCTAATTAGGTGAGTCGGCCATTTTGAATCAAACTAGCTAATTAGGTGAGTCGGCCATTTTGAATCAAACAGCTCATTAGGTGAGTCGGCCATTTTGAATCAAACAAGCTCATTAGGTGAGTCGGCCATTTTGAATCAAACAAGCTCATTAGGTGAGTCGGCCATTTTGAATCAAACAAACTCATTAGGTGAAGTGGCCATTTTGAATCAAACAGGCTCATCAGGTGAGTCGGCCATTTTGAATCAAACAAGCTTATTAGGTGAGTCGGCCATTTTGAATCAAACTATCTCATTAGGTGAGTCGGCCATTTTGGATCAAACAAGCTCATTAGGTGAGACGGCCATTTTGAATCAAACAAGCTCATTAGGTGAGTCAGCCATTTTGAATCAAACAAGCTCATTAGGTGAGTGGCCATTTTGAATCAAACAAGCTCATTAGGTGAGGCGGCCATTTTGAATCAAACAAGCTCATTAGGTGAGTCGGCCATTTTGAATCAAACAAGCTCATTAGGTGAGTGGCCATTTTGAATCAAACAGGCTCATTAGGTGAGTCGGCCATTTTGAATCAAACAAGCTCATTAGGTGAGTCGGCCATTTTGAATCAAACTATCTCATTAGGTGAGTCGGCCATTAGGTGAGTCGGCCATTTTGAATCAAATTAGCTAATTAGGTGAGTCTGCCATTTTGAATGAAACTAGCTTATTAGGTGAGTCGGCCATTTTGAATGAAACTAGCTAATTAGGTGAGTCGGCCATTTTGAATCAAACTAGCTAATTAGGTGAGTCGGCCATTTTGAATCAAACTAGCTAATTAGGTGAGTCGGCCATTTTGAATCAAACTAGCTAATTAGGTGAGTCGGCCATTTTGAATCAAACAAGCTCATTAGGTGAGTCGGCCATTTTGAATCAAACAAGCTCATTAGGTGAGTCGGCCATTTTGAATCAAACAAGCTCATTAGGTGAGTCGGCCATTTTGAATCAAACAAACTCATTAGGTGAAGTGGCCATTTTGAATCAAACAGGCTCATCAGGTGAGTCGGCCATTTTGAATCAAACAAGCTTATTAGGTGAGTCGGCCATTTTGAATCAAACAAGCTCATTAGGTGAGGTGGCCATTTTGAATCAAACAGGCTCATTAGGTGAGTCGGCCATTTTGAATCAAACAAGCTCATTAGGTGAGTCGGCCATTTTGAATCAAACTATCTCATTAGGTGAGTCGGCCATTAGGTGAGTCGGCCATTTTGAATCAAATTAGCTAATTAGGTGAGTCTGCCATTTTGAATGAAACTAGCTTATTAGGTGAGTCGGCCATTTTGAATGAAACTAGCTAATTAGGTGAGTCGGCCATTTTGAATCAAACTAGCTAATTAGGTGAGTCGGCCATTTTGAATCAAACTAGCTAATTAGGTGAGTCGGCCATTTTGAATCAAACAAGCTAATTAGGTGAGTCGGCCATTTTGAATCAAACAAGCTCATTAGGTGAGTCGGCCATTTTGAATCAAACAAGCTCATTAGGTGAGTCGGCCATTTTGAATCAAACAAGCTCATTAGGTGAGTCGGCCATTTTGAATCAAACAAACTCATTAGGTGAAGTGGCCATTTTGAATCAAACAGGCTCATCAGGTGAGTCGGCCATTTTGAATCAAACAAGCTTATTAGGTGAGTCGGCCATTTTGAATCAAACAAGCTCATTAAGTGAGGTGGCCATCTTGAATCAAACAGGCTCATTAGGTGAGTCGGCCATTTTGAATCAAACAAGCTCATTAGGTGAGTCGGCCATTTTGAATCAAACTATCTCATTAGGTGAGTCGGCCATTAGGTGAGTCGGCCATTTTGAATCAAACTACCTAATTAGTTGAGTCGGCCATTTTGAATCAAACTAGCTGATTAGGTGAGTCGGCCATTTTGAATCAAACAAGCTCATTAGGTGAGGTGGCCATTTTGAATCAAACTAGCTCATTAGGTGAGGCGGCCATTTTGGATCAAACAAGATCATTTGGTGAGGAGGCCATTTTGAATCAAACATGCTCATTAGGTGAGGTGGCCATTTTGAATCAAACATGCTCATTAGGTGAGTTGACCATTTTGAATCAAACCAGCTAATTAGGTGAGTCGGCCATTTTGAATCAAACAAGCAAATTAGGTGAATCGGCCATTTGAACAAGCAAATTAGGTGAAGCGGCCATTTTGATGGAGATATGGAACTTATATTTGGCAAATGGGTAGCTGACAATGATCCCTAATAAATTTCAATTGAAAATCCAATTTCCAAGATGGCCGACAACGCAAAAAAGTCAAAATACTGTAAAATGGTCAATTTTAGTGATATTGAGCTGAAACTTGGTATGGTGATAGCTGACAATGTTTCCTATCATATTCCATATCAAAATCAAAAATCCAAGATGGCCGCCATAGCTACTTTCAAATGGCTATAACTCGGCCATCTTTATACATAGAGAGCTGAAATTTGGTGAGGGTGTAGCTGAAGACATCCTCTATCACGTACGGAAACCAAAAATAAAAATCCAAGATGGCCGCCATAGCTACATTCAAATGGCTTTAACTCGACCATCTTTATACATAGAGAGCTGAAATTTGGTGAGATTGTAGCTGAAGACATCCTCTATCACGTACCAAAACCAAAAATAAAAATCCAAGATGGCCGCCATAGCTAAGAAGAAAAAATGTCATAACTCGGCCATCTTTATACATAGAGAGCTGAAATTTGGTGATGTTGTAGCTGACGACATTCTCTATCACGTACAAAAAACAAAAATAAAAATCCAAGATGGCCGCCATAGCTAAATGACAAAAAATGCCATAACTCGGCCATTTTTAGAGCTATTGAGACAAAACTTGGCAACTTAGTAGCTGAGAATGAGCTCTAATAAACCCTGATTAAAAATTAAAAAATCCAAGATGGCCGCCTTATCTAAAAGATAAAAAACACCATAATTCGGCCATTTTTAATGCTATTTAGCTGAAATTTGGTGTAATGTTAGCTGAAAGTGAACCCAAACACCTTTTACTATCATTTCAAGACTTTAATTTAGCTCTGTGATGTATGCTATGAACATTTGGAGCCATTTGTATTCAGGACGGCTGCTAGCGGGCAGTAGCCTGGCAGCCCCCGTCGAAGTTTCTCCAGGAACTTTCTAGTTTGTACTTGTTCTGCGGCGGTGTATGGGAATTTTATGTACCTGGGTGTTAATATGAGGAGCGGCTTTGATGACCAAGGGGAGCGCACGACTCACTGAAGCCTGCGCGACACACCAGACAAATTAAACTTAAAATTATAATTCTAATTCAAACAGAATAACCTATTGTCAAGAATAATTATGGTGCGTGATTTTTTTAAACCCAAAATATTTTCTAAATAACGAAATATGAAGTTATTAGTGAAGGAAATCCATCTGGATAACAGCAGACTGACTGCTCGTAAATTTACGACAGGTCCGGACCACACGTAAATTTTGTTCGTATCTGAAAAAAATCCTAGGATACGAAAACATTGTTGAATGCCACAAATGCTCCTAAATCACTCGTACGCACAGTTTAAGAACAAATCTGTGCGTACGAACGGTTCGTGCATGAGGCCCAATGTTTTTTAGTCATGCATTCTGATAAATCTGTAATACTGATTGCAAACAAACACTAGGTGGTAGTATTTAACAGACAGACACTAGGTGGTAGTATTTCACAGACAGACACTAGGTGGTAGTATTTAACAGACAGACACTAGGTGGTAGTATTTAACAGACAGACACTAGGTGGTAATATTAAACAGACAGACACTAGGTGGTAGTATTTAACAGACAGACACTAGGTGGTAGTATTTAACAGACAGACACTAGGTGGTAGTATTTAACAGACAGACACTAGGTGGTAGTATTTAACAGACAGACACTAGGTGGTAGTATTTAACAGACAGACACTAGGTGGTAGTATTTAACAGACAGACACTAGGTGGTAGTATTTAACAGACAGACACTAGGTGGTAGTATTTAACAGACAGACACTAGGTGGTAGTATTTAACAGACAGACACTAGGTGGTAGTATTTAACAGACAGACATTAGGTGGTAGTATTTAACAGACAGACACTAGGTGGTAGTATTTAACAGACAGACACTAGGTGGTAGTATTTAACAGACAGACACTAGGTGGTAGTATTTAACAGACAGACACTAGGTGGTAGTATTTAACAGACAGACACTAGGTGGTAGTATTTAACAGACAGACACTAGGTGGTAGTATTTAACAGACAGACACTAGGTGGTAGTATTTAACAGACAGACACTAGGTGGTAGTATTTAACAGACAGACACTAGGTGGTAGTATTTAACAGACAGACACTAGGTGGTAGTATTTAACAGACAGACACTAGGTGGTAGTATTTAACAGACAGACACTAGGTGGTAGTATTTAACAGACAGACACTAGGTGGTAGTATTTAACAGACAGACATTAGGTGGTAGTATTTAACAGACAGACACTAGGTGGTAGTATTTAACAGACAGACACTAGGTGGTAGTATTTAACAGACAGACACTAGGTGGTAGTATTTAACAGACAGACACTAGGTGGTAGTATTTAACAGACAGACATTAGGTGGTAGTATTTAACAGACAGACACTAGGTGGTAGTATTTAACAGACAGACACTAGGTGGTAGTATTTAACAGACAGACACTAGGTGGTAGTATTTAACAGACAGACACTAGGTGGTAGTATTTAACAGACAGACACTAGGTGGTAGTATTTAACAGACAGACACTAGGTGGTAGTATTTAACAGACAGACACTAGGTGGTAGTATTTAACAGACAGACACTAGGTGGTAGTATTTAACAGACAGACACTAGGTGGTAGTATTTAACAGACAGACACTAGGTGGTAGTATTTAACAGACAGACACTAGGTGGTAGTATTTAACAGACAGACACTAGGTGGTAGTATTTAACAGACAGACACTAGGTGGTAGTATTTAACAGACAGACACTAGGTGGTAGTATTTAACAGACAGACACTAGGTGGTAGTATTTAACAGACAGACATTAGGTGGTAGTATTTAACAGACAGACACTAGGTGGTAGTATTTAACAGACAGACATTAGGTGGTAGTATTTAACAGACAGACACTAGGTGGTAGTATTTAACAGACAGACATTAGGTGGTAGTATTTAACAGACAGACATTAGGTGGTAGTATTTAACAGACAGACACTAGGTGGTATTTTAAATTGTAACTACAATGTTGAGAAACTTCCTGTAAAACTTTCATCTTTCCATAAGCAGGTGCTCTTGGCGTGGATGCTCATATATAAACATAACTTCTCACCTCACAAATACCTCATCTGGAACAACAGAGATATTTTATTTAAAAATAAATCACTATATCTTGAAACTTGGGTTCAAAATGGGATCCTACGGGTGGCTCAGCTGGTTAATAAGGAAGGTCAATTAATCAATTACAATGAATTCTGCTCAATATATAATTTTCCAGTTAGTCTCCAGGAATTCTCCATGGTGGTTAATGCTATACCTTTGGGCACCTTAATGTTGTTTAAAAACACAAATGATACTCTGTCTGTTCCACTCACTGTCCCTGATCCAGCCGAGTCATCTGTGGGGAAAATCTGTTTTTCACAGGAGACTGGGAAGAGCAATAAGGGAATACGCAGGTTGTTTCAAGAAATGACTGTTTCTCGTCCATCTTTAACAATTTACTGGAGCCGTTATGTCCCTGATATTCATTGGAAAACAGTTTGGATGATCCCCCATAAATATTTAATTGTAAACAAGGTGAAAGAAGTGTCATTTAAAATTCTCCATAAAATTTACCCTGCTAAGCACTATATGGTTAAATTTAAAAGAGACATAAACACTAGTTGCAGCTTCTGTGAGGGCCATCCAGAAACTGTGACACATCTCTTTTGGCTCTGTCCCTTTGCACATAGGTTCTGGTCTGAGTTTAGTAGGTTTATTAATGATCATATTTTAAATAATTTTTCATTATGCTGGGAAAATGTTTTATTTTGTTTCTATAAATTCCATAGAAAGGATACTAAACGTTTCTTTATTATAAACCTGTTAATCCTCTTTGCTAAATTTTATATTCATAAATGTAAATTTGGTAATAAAACACCTTGTTTCTCTGTTTTTGTTAAAGAAATGGAACTGTATATCAAATCAATAACAGACTCTACAAATGAAAAGGCTCTAAGAACAATTTCTATATGTACATCTTTGCATATTCTTATGTAGTTATCACCCCTGGCTGTTTGTTTGTGTGGTTGTTATATTGTGTTGTATACTTCATTCCCTTGTTTTGATGTATACTTGTTTTGCTTAAATAAAGTTCTTAAAAAAAAATAAAAAAAAAAGACACTAGGTGGTAGTATTTAACAGACAGACACTAGGTGGTAGTATTTAACAGACAAACATTAGGTGGTAGTATTTAACAGACAGACACTAGGTGGTAGTATTTAACAGACAGACATTAGGTGGTAGTATTTAACAGACAGACATTAGGTGGTAGTATTTAACAGACAGACACTAGGTGGTAGTATTTAACAGACAGACATTAGGTGGTAGTATTTAACAGACAGACACTAGGTGGTAGTATTTAACAGACAGACACTAGGTGGTAGTATTTAACAGACAGACATTAGGTGGTAGTATTTAACAGACAGACACTAGGTGGTAGTATTTAACAGACAGACATTAGGTGGTAGTATTTAACAGACAGACATTAGGTGGTAGTATTTAACAGACAGACACTAGGTGGTAGTATTTAACAGACAGACACTAGGTGGTAGTATTTAACAGACAGACACTAGGTGGTAGTATTTAACAGACAGACACTAGGTGGTAGTATTTAACAGACAGACACTAGGTGGTAGTATTTAACAGACAGACATTAGGTGGTAGTATTTAACAGACAGACACTAGGTGGTAGTATTTAACAGACAGACATTAGGTGGTAGTATTTAACAGACAGACACTAGGTGGTAGTATTTAACAGACAGACACTAGGTGGTAGTATTTAACAGACAGACACTAGGTGGTAGTATTTAACAGACAGACACTAGGTGGTAGTATTTAACAGACAGACACTAGGTGGTAGTATTTAACAGACAGACACTAGGTGGTAGTATTTAACAGACAGACACTAGGTGGTAGTATTTAACAGACAGACATTTAACAGACAGACACTAGGTGGTAGTATTTAACAGACAGACACTAGGTGGTAGTATTTAACAGACAGACACTAGGTGGTAGTATTTAACAGTGTGTAACACTAAACTGAGTCCAGATTTTTTTTTTCCATATTTTTATTAAATATGATAACCTCGTAAATCTGGAACCTCGTAAGTCAATGTGCTCGTAAATCGGGGACCACCTGTGTGTGTATATATATATA
>JBBPBX010093022.1:0-13627 GCA_038048925.1 Garcialebias charrua
CGTTGTTTGTCTTGTCCAGGTGAGGATCAAAGAGACCACGGGGCTGCCGCTCAACCTGTCCAACTTTGTCTTCTGTCAGTACACATTCTGGGAGCACAGCGAGCCCACCGTGGTTCCTCCCATGGTCAGCCCTGACAGACCTTCTCGAAGCTCTGACGCTCACTTCACTGTCCAGTTTGATCACTGCAAGGTACAGGAAGAGTCTCTGATGCCTCGATTCTTGTCAGTTTTATTTTCAAATCATCTTTACCCTGACCCTTCTTGTTTTCTCCAGGACTTTGTTGTGCATGTGACAGATGAGTTTTTGGAGTTCATCTCAGATGGAGCTTTGGCCATAGAAGTGTTTGAATGAAGGCAACATTTAAGCATAGACAGAATATGCTATATGATCTGGACCAGTCATCACTCATCTTGGATCACTTCCCTAGATTCTTGGATACACCAGGCTTGGTGAGAAACTCTGAGATTTGATTAACCGAACTTTTGAATTGGGTTTTTTAATGGTATTTTTTCTTTTTTTTAGATTGAGCAGGACTTCATCATGCTCTTTGGAGAAGACATCTTGGGGAAGTTCATTGCAAGATGGCCAACGTTCTACAAACCAAAGGTCATCACTGTCAGCAAAAGCCTTAGACAGAGCGTTCCACTGGATGACCTTCTGTCTGCTCAGGAGGAATCACGTGATTATGGTATGTACTGATAGATAAATATGTTCAACAGTCTTTTCTATGTATGCATTTTCATGTCGTAATTCTAATGATTGCTTGTGTTATGATTTTATCAGAATGGGATAGCGACTTGGCAGCCATTCTCCTGCTGGTTCATCTATTGCCTCCAACCCCCAAAGGGAAGAAACGTGTAAAAATTAGTGCAACTGAGGCAGCTCATCGTGTTGTGAAGTTCATGAAGTTCATGAAGGTATGTTTTTCACATGCATTATTGCGCTTCACTTACAGTAAATTGATCTCAGTTTTACAAGACTGTATAATGTAAAGTCATTATTTGTTTTTATTTGTATTATAAATTTATAGTTAATTTTGGAGGGGATGGGAGGGATCAAGGTAAATTTTATGACGAAATGGGAAAAAAATTGGTTATGGGAACATAATGTCACAAAGAATTGTATGAGCCTATTAGAACTGATCTTTTCACTGAAGCTCACAAGAGTTTCCTTGCAAGTCACAAGTCACATCCACTTTTGTGGCATGGTCACAGCTAAAGGAAGGTGGAAAGTGTTCTTAATTTGTTGCTTGTGAGGGTCTAAAACCATTATTTCTAATGTGCTGTCTCTCAATCTTAGGTGGGGACAAGCATGGCGACATTCCTTGGCAAAGTTGGATCTGCACAGCCCTTCCTCCTCTGCGTTGGAGAAAAGAAGAGCAGTATTCAAAAGTTCTACATCATCCTGGATCAGAAGCCCATTCCTTGTGTGGTACAGACTGCAGTGGCTGCCTTCGATGAACTTTTTAAGGCGCATTTTGTGTTTGCTGTGTCCTACGATGCAACCCTACTCAACTTCTACAAATTCATCCAAACAACAGTTTATGGGATTGATGCGGCAGCAACAAAGGAGAGCCCCAGAGTCAAGGAAATCAGAGTGAGCATTAACAACATTTAAATATGCCAACATGTTTCATTTGTAAGGTTCAGCACAGACATTCTTCAACTCTTTTTCAGCATTTGAAATTTAGTCATGCTTTGTATCCAGGCCACAAATTGCGTTTGAAATGTGAGGAACATAGCTGTTCATCAGTTTTTTACACGTATTCTGGGTTCAAGAAGCACTTGGTGAAAGCACATGGAGACACTATTGCCATAGACTCTGTTCATGTGGACAATGTTGGAACAGATGGTGTTGAGACCCATGATGTTTGTGCCGATGACCCGTTGAGTACTACTTCTGTTCATCAAGAAAGTCTTCCTAAAAAGTGGCAGTTAATGGACATGTGTAGCTCTGTTGCCCAAGTTCAAGCAGCTGGAGTTTCTGAAAATATTGTGCAGTCTTTAACTTGTTCAATGGAAGAGGTTGTTAATTATGTTCATATTCAAGCACAGGATGCTGTTCTTGCATGTTTTTCATCTGAAGTGAATGAGCAAACCTTAAACAAAGTCAAATAATGTGTTGAGAACATGAAAAATCTATTCACACACCTTAACACTGAAACAAAGAGGCAAAGGTATATATATATTTTTTTATGGAAAATTGTTGAACCAATAGAGCATGTTCTTGGAGTGTGTTATGATACACATTTGCATAAAACAACAGGTGTTTACAGTCAAATTCCTGTTAATGACAAATTTATGTACCTATTTTAGGAACTGTTGAGTCATTGTTTACTAACGAACTAGTACTTGCTTTCAACAAGTAAAGAGCCATAAAGATGGGATCTATAGAGACATCAGTGATGGTTCTTATTCCAGAAATCACTCATTATTTTCAGAGCAAGAACATGATCTCCCAATAAATACTGTACAGTTGTATTACGATGATTTTGAAATGGCAAATCCACTGGGACCCAAAAGGGGTTCACATAAACTTGGCTGTATTTATTTTATTTGTGACTGCTAAAGTCATTTAGAGTGTTTAGATGATCATCTGAATGCTTTCAGAATAGATGGTGGATGATGTGTTTGCTATTATTTGTGTCGCTAATCTGATATACTGTATTATCAGCCTTATGACAGGCAATTTTCGGCTGATAATGATGAAAGAAACATATTGTGCCCCGCTACTGTTTTATATGAGCTGAGCATCGAAGGTCTGTAATACTGAAATGGGTTTAATAAAAGTTGAACTTTCCATTTCTGAGTATTTTTTTTTAGAAAATTTTTTTCCCATTGGATTTGGTTGATGTTGACACCTTGTGGTGTCAATCATTTACCTTTTCAACACCGCATTATGTTTATGATTAACACTGTTCAGTGTTAATCATAAACATAATGCGGTGTTGAAAAGGTAAATTATTGACACCTTGTGGTGTCAGTCGTTTACTTTTTCAACACCGCATTATGTTTATGATTAACACTGAACAGTGTTACTTTTAACATTATATTTTAACACTAACACTGTTGCAATGTTAATGTGACACTAGCTATTGTTGAATATTAACAATGTCTGGTGTTAATTTAACAAAAAATGGGTGTTAAACTTTTAACACTTTCGAAAGTGTTACTTTAACACCAGCTGACTTGGACACATATAGACACTTTTCCGGTGTTAAAATTAACACTGAGGGTGTTAATTCAACACTTGCATTTTTACTGTGTTATTTCAACCGTTTTAACACACAGACCGTCAAGCTGCACGGCTTGACAATCTCCTACCGTTGGTGGGTCTCTGACGCAACACCAATCCGGCTTCAGAAGCGGGAAAAAAATGGGCGGAACCTACTGCGTCAGTCTGCTTTCTGATTGGTTTATACACACTGGAAACAAAACTTCCTATTGGCTAGGTAGACTACCTAGCTTCCTTAACCTCTGTTTCTTAAAAAGACGGTACCCATTTTTTATATGGGTTACACTTACAGTGGTGGACCGTACAACCAGGTGGCCGGAGGTCGTTCCTCTTTCTTCCACAACTACCTCCGACGTGGCTGGTGCGTTCCTCTCCGAACGTTTCCATCGGTCTCTTAAGGTGGCATTACGTGCTGCACTTACAGACGTTGGCTGGGTGGAGCGTTTGCCGTGGGTGCTGCTTGGGTTGCGATCAGCTCCTAAGGAGGACCTCAACGCTTCATCAGCTGAGTTGGTTTTTGGTCAGCCGTTACGTATCCCAGGGGAGTTTTTGTTAGACGTTGCCGCTCCACGTTTCCCCGAAGCGGTGGACCCCTATTCGCAGAGTAGTTTTTTGGTTCCGGGTCCTGTGCACCATTGTTTCCCGCAGGCGTTTGTGCCCACAGCACTCCAGTCTGCCCGTTTTGTTTTTGTGCGACGTGACGCCCACCGTTCGCCCCTCCAGCCTCCGTATGACGGGCCGTTTCGGGTGCTCGAAAGAGGCACGAAAAGTTTTGTTTTAGACATGGGTGGGCATAGAGAGCTGGTTACAGTGGACCGCCTGAAGCCAGCCTATGTGTTGGCTGATGAAGAGGTGTTGCCGGCTCAGGTTCCTAGACGCGGCCGCCCTCCTGCTCGACCCCATCTTCCGTTTTCTCCCCCCAACTGTGTTCCTCCACCTGTGGCACAAAATGTTACACAACGTACAAGTACAAGTGCCAGCTGTTTCTCCGCCCCCGAGTCGACGCAGTCGGTTTGGCGGGTTAATTAGGTCCCCTGTGAGAGACTGATATGTTTTGTATTTGCCCTTCTGGGTGTTCGGGGGAGGGGGGGCTGTGTGGTGTATGAGTAAGGTAATCTCTCTCACCCAGTAGGAGGAGCCAGCGAGTTGTTCCCCAGGTTTCCCCAGGTGAAGAGAAGAAGACATGTTCGTGTGTGATTTGATTCATTCTGTTTCTGGTTCTGGCGCTCGAAGGATTAAAGTCAACAGCTTGGAAATAGGTCTGTCTCTCCTTCTTCACACGCTACAATATAAAAATTATAGACCTATATCTTTGTTACCACAGTTCTCCAAAATTTTAGAAAAATTATTAGTAACTAGATTTGATTTCTTTCTGGATGAACATAATATCTTAAGTAAAAGTCAATACGGGTTTAGATCAAATAACTCAACTTCCATGGCTCTCATGGAGTTGATGGAACATGTTACCACAGCTGTTGATCAAGAACAATATTGTCTAAGTGTTTTTGTTGATCTAAAAAAGGCATTTGACACTATCGACCATTCAATTCTACTTCAAAAACTGGACAAGTATGGTATTAGAGGAACAGCTTTGCATTGGATACATAGTTATTTGCATAACAGATAACAGTTTGTGCATATGGACAATATAAGATTTGGCCTCTGTGGTATTTCATGTGGCGTGCCGCAAGGTTCTGTAATTGGACCGAATTTTTTTAATTTATATGTTAACAATTTGATGAATGTGTCAGGTATCCTTAGATGTGTTCTTTTTGCTGACGATACTACTTTTTTTTGTTCTGGTGATGATTTGAAACATTTGATTGACTTGATGAATAGTGAGTTTGTTAACATACAAACTTGGTTTAATTTGAATAAGTTATCGTTGAATATTGATAAAACCAATTATATGATTTTTAGCAAAGATAACTTCAGATTTTCCTTTCAAAATTAATGGTGTTGAAATAGGTAGAGTCAGAGAAATGAAGTTTCTGGGTGTAATCGTTGAGGATAAATTATCATGGAAACAACACGTAAATTCTGTTAAAACTAAATTATCCAAATCCACAGCAGTATTATATAGGGTAAAGGATTTATTGAATGATAATGCCTTGTATTTGCTATACAACACAATTATAGTACCACATTTAATTTATTGTGTTGATGTATGGGGAACAGCGTGCAAAACTTTAACAAAGCCTATTTTCATCCTTCAAAAAAAGCTATAAGAATTATAACAAGAATCCATTATTATCATCCAACAAACAATCAATCTATTCTATAAAATGAAACTATTGAAGTTTTATGATCTAGTAGAATATAATATTTATTTATTAATGCATAAAGCTCAAAACTACAAACTACCTCAAAATATTCAAAAGCATTTTGTAAAAAGAAAAAGCTGTTACAATCTTAAGGGAACAGACATTTTTGTTAAACCACAATATAGAACCAGTTTAAAGGGTCGGTTTACTTTAATGCATGGAATAGATTTATGGAATGGTTTGGGAAATGATGCCAAAAAAATTGAGTCAATGCCTATATTTAAAAAGTTGATTAAGTATAAATTCTTAAATAGATATATACAAATGTAAAATTGTTAATGTACTAAACATCGAAAATTGTTATGGGTTATTAATTTTGTTCATGAATAATCATTGTTTGATTTGAGTGTTAAATAGAATTTTTATATAAGAAGGGGCAGATATTATAAGAATTTTATTCTTCATCTGCTTCCTTTCATTTTAAATCTGTTTTTTGCTTTCTATGTGTTTTGAAATGGTTTCTTTTGTGTTTTAAGTTTGAAATGAATAAATACAATACAATACAATACAATATTATAATTTATGAACTTGTTGAACCACTTTCAGCATCAGTAACCTGACGTAATTATTCTCATCACTTTTTAAGACCCTTTCATAAAACGGCTCAAGTTGGGACTCAGACAAATTTCAGAGTGAGGCGACGAGGGGTTGAAGTCAACCCACCCGTGATGCGTTTTTGTGTCGTGAAGCGAGGTAGTAGCAGATTCTAAACGGTTCACATGTGAAACTCGAAGCCGGCTTTGCGGCTCAATATTTTGATGAAGTGTTCTAGTTTTTATTTTGTTTCATATCATTACTTTTATTTACTTTTTATTTTATATGCCATTTATGACTGTTTATTGTTGTGTGTACCTGATCTGTTTTTTTTTCTTTTTGTTCAAGACAGGTCTCTAGAAAATGAGTCCTCATGACTCAATGACACTAACCTGTATACCGGTAAATAAAGGCTGAATGAATGAAAAGTGATGGTATATTTGTGTGACCACTCGATCATTGGATTAAACAGCAACAAAACATTTTTATTACCAAGAGAAAATTAATAATAAAGCCACTAGAGCTTTAACAGACTACCGTATTTTCCGGAATATAGGTTGCGGCTTTTTATCATATTTGCATGCCCTGCGACCTATATTTAGGTGCGACCTATTTATGGCTTTTTATCACTTTCGGCGAAACAAATTTAAAAATTCAGCTCATTTCACAATTACGTTCATTTATTAAGGAAAAGTTCAGCTCAGACACATTTGCTATAATTTTTATCAAACAAATAATTGTTTTTAAGTGTTAATCTTCTTAAAAGCCTTGCTGTGCGCTCCTGTGGCAGACATTTGCAGCAGAGCTAAATTGTCGGAGGTGACGTAGGTTCGACCTATATTCAGGTGCGACCCATATATGGATTTTTCCAATTTTTTGGCAATAATTGGACAATGCGACCTATATTCCGGTGCGACCTATAATCCAGAAAATACGGTACTCGAGTAATCGACACATCGATTCCTAGGACATCTATCAAGATTTTTCATTTCACATGTATTCGTAGTGACGTCATCACGTCACAGTTACAGAACAGAAAATGAATCAACTTCCTGTTTGGAGCGCGTTGCGAACCGGGTTACACCAAATTCTGTGACCACCGTATATTGTGACCATAGGGGGCGGTGTTGCATGCACTGTTGCAGGTCACAGAATATAGTGTAACACCGGGTCCAATCGACCGAACCAGAACCAGCTTCCACTGACCTTGATTTCACAAACAAAAAGCAAAAAATATGAATCTCTAAACCTATAAAAAAAATAAAAAAAACCTATAAACATAATTATCTCTAAAACTACAGTGTTTCCCCTAGTTAACATGCCATGGCTGGGTGCTCATCTCAGCCATGATTTTTGTTGACGGGGGACGGACACATGTCTGAGCGCAGCTTGTACCAATGGTCGGGGGTGCATTCATCATAGTAAGTAAGTAAGTAAACTTTATTTATATAGCACCTTTCACAGATTTAAAATCACAAAGTGCTTTACAAAAGAAATACACATAATAAAATCATACTATCATATATGTATCATGAGGGAAGAGGCACCTTTAGCTTTTAGCTAGCGCACCTGTATTTTGCGCTGCTAGCTTAGCGTGACATGTTTGAGTTGTGTGCTGTTTATACAAACCGTTTTGAGTGTGTGTGTGTGTGTGTGTGGGGGGGGGTGTTCAGCTTGAGAGAAGAGGCAATGCGAGCACTGTCTTTAGCTTTTTAGCTACAGAGCTATAGATGATTGGAATATATTCAAAGAAGCTGCTACCACAAACAACAACACATGTCTCTAGGAGTACTCAGACACTGTATGCTCATACATCACCAAGTGCATTGATGATGTAACCAACCTCAAGACCATCACTGTTCGGGCAAATCAGAAGCCATGGCTGACAGCAGAGGTTTACAGACTCCTGAGAGCCAGAATGCTGCCTTCACAGCGGGAGATCAGGTGGGCCTGAGGACAGCCAGAAACAACCTGGCCCGGGCATCAGAAAGGCCAAGAAGCAGTATTCCAGGAAAATAGCTCACCGCTTCAAGGACAGCAAGGACACATTCTGTGGCAGGGAATACAGACCATCACAAACTACAAACCATCCCCACAGACCTGTGACAGCACAACCTCTACGCTGAATGAACTGAATGACTTCTTTGCTCGGTTTGAGGCATGTAACAGCACACCTGCACAAAAACTCCCCCCCTCTCCTGATGACCAGGTGCTGGCGCTGTCCTCAGACAGCGTAAGGCGATCATTCATCAAGATCAACGCCCGGAAAGCTTCTGGTCCTGACAACATACCTGGTCGTGTGCTGAAGGACTGTGCAGGGGAACTCGCAGCGGTCTTCACGGACATCTTTAACATCTCACTGAGTCAGGCCATCGTCCCCACCTGTTTCAAAGCCACCACCATCATCCCTGTCCCAAAGAAGGCAACGCCCTCCTGCCTCAATGACTATCGTCCAGTAGCACTCACCCCCATCCTGATGAAGTGCTTCGAACGGCTAGTCATGAAAAGCATCACATCTGTCCTCCCTGCCTCCCTGGATCCCTTCCAATTTGCATATCGGCCTAATCGCTCAACCGACAATGCCATCTCCTCTGCCCTCCACACAGCTCTCACACATCTGGACACGAAAGACTCTTATGTGCAGCACGGTGGCACAACTGGTAGAGCTGCTGCCTCTCAGCGAGAAGGTTGCCGGTTCAAATCCCGGTCCGGGGCCTTTCTGGGTGGAGTTTGCATGTTCTCCCCGTGCATGCGTGGGTTTCCTCCGGGTACTCCGGTTTCCTCCCACAGACCAAAAAACATGCTTGTTAGGCTGATTGGTGACTCTAAATTGACCCTAGGTGTGAGTGTGAGAGTGGATGGTTGTTTGGTGTGAGTGAGACAGGTCCCTCTTGTAAATGAGTCCCCGTGACTCAACGAGGCTAGCCTGTATAAATAAAGGTTGAATGAATGTTAGAATGCTGTTCATCGACTTCAGCTCGGCATTCAACACCATCATCCCCCAACAGCTCATCCTTAAACTGGACAGTCTGGGGCTGAACACCTCAATGTGTAACTGGCTGCTAGACTTCCTGACCGGGAGACCACAGGCAGTACGGGTCGGGAATAACACATCCAGCACCATCACATTGAATACAGGGGCCCCACAAGGATGTGTGCTGAGCCCCCTTCTATTCACCCTGCTAACACACGACTGCACACCATCATACAGCTCCAACCACTTCATCAAGTTTGCGGACGACACAACAGTGGTGGGTCTCATCAGCAACAACGATGAGACGGACTACAGGAACGAGGTGAGCCGCCTGGCCTTGTGGTGCGGACACAACAATCTCACTCTCAACGTGGAGAAGACAAAGGAGATTGTTGTGGACTTCAGGAAGAGGGATGCCCAACATGCCCCTCTGACCATCAACAGCACCGCAGTGGAGAGAGTAGACAGCACCAAGTTCCTGGGAGTGCACGTCTCAGAAGGACCTGTCCTGGAGCAGGAACACTGCATCACTGGCCAAGAAGGCTCACCAGCGCCTCTACTTTCTCCGCAAGCTGAAAAGGGCTGGAGCTCCAACCCCCATCATGTGCACCTTCTACAGGGGTGCCATAGAAAGTGTCCTGACCAGCTGCATCACGGTGTGGTTTGGTGCATGTACTGCATCCTGCCGCAAGAGCCTCCAGCGCATCGTGAGAGCAGCTGAGAAGATTGTCGGCACCTCCTTCCCCTCACTACAGGACTTATGGTGTAGTCACACCGAACAGCTTTTCAGCAGCAGGAGCGTCCAGTTTACATGTAAAGTCAATGGGGGACGCGCTTCCAGCCACGTCTTGGCGTCGGGCGTCACGTCGCGTGCGTGTTGAGCGTGCTGGGAAGCGTTTTTCCGTGCACGTGAACCGGCTTCAGCCTCCAAACCGCGCATTCAACATGCTGAAGATTTCGCGGTTCAAACTTTCAAACGCCGCTCAACTCTCCCTGATTGGTTGGTGTGTCAACCAATCAGGGAGAGTCGGGTGGAGAAGAGAGGAGGAGAAGAGACGGGGAGAGTCCCTATGTGACGCGGAAACGAGGGTGCGCGCGCACTATGTGACGTATTGTTTGTGGGACACAGAAAAGACCCGCGAGGTCGTGTACTATGGAAGAGAAACTCATTGTAGCTGTGTGTTCGCGACAAGTCCTTCACGACCAGTCAAGTCTGCTCCACAGAGACGGAAATAAAAAGCTCCTCGCCTGGCGGAGTGCGCAGGACTCTGTATACCGGTAAGCTCCTCCCACACACCCAGCAGCTGTTTCGCGTTCTGGCGTTCAGGTCTGGACACGCTGCATTCACAAGTGCGTCCACTTGCGTGCGTGACGAGCTTTTTGGAGGTTGAAAAGCTGTTCGGTGTAACCACACCATTACACAGCAACCGCCTCACTCGGAAAGCCCTCTGCATGGCAGGTGATCCCACACACCCACTACACAGCTGCTTCAGCCTGTTGCCTTCAGGGAGGAGACTGAGGAGTCTCCAGGCTCGAACCAGCAGACTGAGTGACAGCTCTGTTCATCAGGCAGTCAGGATGCTAAACTCTCTGCCTGCTCTGCCCCCCCTCCCACTTGTACTGCCTTAACACAAAAAACTTTCACACATTACCACACAACACAAAGATTTTAACACTGGACTCTGTGTCATCAAAACGGGTTATTCACTCAACTCACGGTCATGTGCTCATTCAGTTTGCACTACTTCTCATATTTGCACTAATGTTTGTATTACATTACTGCCTATAGTCATACTACTGTTTACATTCACTGTTTACATTTATTACTACTGTTTACATTTACACTACTTTTTATATCTACACTACTGCTGATATATATATTTCTTTTTACTAGCCTTATTGCATATGCCACTTTACCTCTATACCAATATCAACTACCTCATACATATACTGTGTACATAAACTTCATATGCTGCTTTGTCACTCTTTACAAATGTCAATGCCAGAACCTTCATTTTATTTTATAGATATACTTTTTACACTTTTATACTACTATGCAAAAAACTCAGGACAGTATTACACTTTTATTATTTCATTTTATGCTTATGTTTATTAAATGTTTAGTGTTTTAGTGTTGGTGTAACTTTTCATACTTTTATACTACTATGCAAAAACTACTATGCAAAAACTCAGGACAGTATTACACTTTTATTATTTCATTTTATGCTATGTTTATTAAATGTTTTAGTGTTTTAGTGTTTAAATGGTTACTGTTGCACCGAGGGACTGAGAGAAATGCAATTTCAATCCTGTGTATGTCCTGTACATATTGCAGTTTTGACAATAAAGTTGACTTTGACTTTGAGAACCTGTATTTCACGCTGCTAGCTTAGTGCTATGTCAGTGGGGCTGGGGGGGCAAGTTCAGTTTTGTAGGTGGGGTGCTCAGTTCTGTTGGCAAGTTGGGGCACCCCGCTTGTATAATGGTAGGGGAAACACTAAATGCGCAGCACTGTAGGCGGTGTGGGGTGGTCGACCGCCCCACTGTTTTTGGTTGCGTTTTTGACGTGCCGCACGTTTCTTTCACTTTTGCAGCTTAATAATAATACTGTAACTAATAGTTTTGGTTTTCCTGTGATTTATCTACAGTATAATAAACGGTAGTCCAGCATAATATACACTCCCAATGTTTTGTTGGTCTTTCATTATTATTTTTATTATTATTTTTTTGCAAATATTAAATTACGTTGTTGGTTTTTTTGGCGTTTTTATTTATTTATTTATTTTTGCATCTTTAAGATCCTATAATATCATCAACTACTCAAGTTCTACTCGAGCTTTATTATGTTAATGTCGAGTTAAAAAATTATGTACTCGTTCAACCCCTAAAAGCCACCATATTTGTATGTAGTTAACCACAAAGGGAATCACAAAACTAAGTAGTTTATCATGCTTTGAAAACGTTACGAGGGAAACAAACATCTGTCAGTCATTTAATGCTCCATGTCAGTACAGCCGAGTTCTGCTCCATGCCTCTTTTGGTTCTATGATCAAGTCATCCCCCTCTCCACCTCTGTTACTAATCTTGGAATAAAAATGGACTCCAATCTTACATTTGAAAATCACATTAAGCATCTGTTTAAAACTTGCTTCTTCCATCTTCGAAACATCTCCAGACTTCGCCCATCCCTAACTTTTTCCGATGCTGAGAAGCTCGTCCATGCTTTTGTCTCCTCCAGGCTCGACTACTGCAACTCCCTGAACGCCTTTTTGATTTTATCATGTCCTGGACGACTGAGAATCTTCACCAGCATACTGCAACTCCCTGTTTATTGGAATCCCTGGCAAAAACCTTCAGAAACTTCAATATATTCAAAACAGTGCAGCAAGGATCTTGTTGAGAGTTCGTAAATTTGAACATATTACGCCCATTCTCCATAACCTTCATTGGCTTCCTGTCGCCTACAGAATTCAGTACAAAACTGCTCTCATTACACATCAATGCTTACACGGAACTTCACCAGATTATCTGAAGGATATTCTTATTCCATACTCATCCACCCGTTCGCTGCGGTCACAGAACAGCAATCTCCTTCACATTCCGAGAACCAAATTAAGGACCATGGGAGACCGGGCTTTCAGTGTGGCTGCCCCCCGCCTGTGGAACTCTCTTCCTGACTGTCTGAGAGCCCCACAGTCTGTGGTTGACTTTAAGAGCGGCTTGAAGACCTTTCTTTTCAACCGAGCATACTCTACCTCCTCATGATTCTACTTTTGATCTTAGTTGATACTGTTATTGATTTTACTTGTTTTATTACTTGTTTTATTGACATTTAATTCTGTTGCACTTTGTAGCACTTTGAGATTTTCATTAATGAAAAGTGCGTTATAAATTGAATTCATTATTATTATTATTATGATGCTCGCTTCATTTCTGAAAGCTCATGTCTCTGCGGGACGTGGCTTGCTGCTCTGGTGATTTTTAATTTTATTTATTTACTTGCTTTACAGATGAAAGACAGACTGCTCTGTGTGGCCATTTTGCAGAACAGTTTAATGAAGGAGCTGTAATTTGTGTTTGCTCTTCAGGGATTTAGAACATTATTCTTTACAGCGTTTCCTCAGTTCATGATTTGGAAGCATTTAAACAATTTTTTATACAGATCACTGGACGACGCACCACAGTTTAATGGAGCGCAGGTCTGGACCTTGAGGCGTTGCTACGCCTGCATTTATTTTTATTTTTTTTTCAATTTTGACAAAGTAAAAAATGTGACTGTTGCATACAAAGAAAAACATAAACTAAAAATATACTAAGCACTACCGTATTTTCTGGAATATAGGTCGCACCTGAATATAGGTCGCATTGTCCAATTATTGCCAAAGAATAGGAAAAATCCATATATAGGTCGCACCTGAATATAGGTCGCACCTACGTCAAAATGTGGGCCGTGTTTAGCTCTGCTGCAAATGTCTCTTCCACAGGAGCGCACAGCAAGGCTTTTAAGAAGATTAACACTTAAAAACAATTATTTGTTTGATAAAGTTATAGCAAATATGT
>JBBPBX010093023.1:0-13627 GCA_038048925.1 Garcialebias charrua
TCAGAGTCAGAGTCAGAGAGAATTTATTGTCATTTGCACCGCATGTAGTACATGTGTTGAAAACGAGATTATGTACACAGGGTCCCAGTTACATCCAACAACAAATGCAAGAGAAATACAATAATAACATCTAGGATTAACTAAGAGAGACATCACATCAGCTAGTAATACACTAAGCCCTAATGTAGTAGAAAAACATCATTATAAACAGCAGCACGAACATGAGCAGATGGTCACAGATGAACGCAGCAACAAGAAACAGATCAGTACAGTATCAGTATGATGTGACATTTTGCAGTGTTTATTCTTATTATTTATTTATTCATGAGTCTGACAGCCTCAGGGTAGAAGCTGTTTCTCAGTCTAGTGGTTCTACATTTGATGCTCCTCAACCTCCGTCCCGAGGGGAGTGGTGCAAAGAGTGAGTGTGCTGGGTGAGTGAGGTCTTTCATGATGCAGGTGGCTCTTTTTCTGCATCTGGAGGTGTAAATGTCTGTGATGGTGGGGAGACTGACTCCCACAGACTTCTGTGCAGCCTTCACCACTCTCTGCAGAGCTTTTCTCTCTGCAACTGTGCAGCCTCCATGCCACACGTTGATGCTGGAGCACAGGACGCTCTCCACTGCACACCTGTAGAACGAGGTGAGGACTGGGCTTCTCAGACCGGCTCGTCTCAGCCGTCTGAGGAAGTAGAGTCTCTGATGACCTTTCTTGATCAGGCTGGTGGTGTTATTGCTCCAGCTGAGGTTATCATTCAAGTGTACACCCAGGTATTTGTAGCTGGAGACCACCTCCACCGCAGATCCACCTATATACAGTGGGGTGTGGGTGTGTTTGTTCCTTCTGAAGTCCACAATCATCTCCTTCGTCTTCTTCACATTCATGTGAAGGTTGTTCTCTTTGCACCAGCTCTCCAGATGTTCCACCTCCTGTCTGTAGCTGGATTCATCATTATCTGTGATGCATCCCACCACAGCTGTATCATCTGCAAACTTAACAATATGACAGCCTGGATGTGTGGCTATACAATCATATGTGAGCAGAGTGAACAGAAGAGGGCTCAGCACACATCCCTGAGGAGAGCCAGTGCTGAGGGTGATGGTGGAGGAGGAGAAGTTGTGGATCTTCACGGACTGTGGTCTGTCTGTTAAGAAGTCTAAGACCCAGTTACAAATATTATGTGCATTTATTAAGGAAAAGTTCAGCTCAGACACATCTTTGCTATAATTTTCAGCAAACAAATAATTGTTTTTAAGTGTTAATCTTGTTAAAGTCCTTCCATGCACGCTCCTGTGGCCATTTCGAAGTCAATCCATTTTTGGCAAAACACCGGCCCACATTTACGGGTTGTCAGTGGTGACGCGTGACATACGCGACGCGTCAGCGGTGACGCATAATAGACGCGACGCATATGGCGGTGCATCATGTTTATGGATTTTCCCACTTTATTGGACATAATTGGACTAATGCGACATAAGGTGCGACTTTTAAGGCGGAAAGTACGGTAGGTCAATAAAAACAGCCAAGGTTTGTTTTCTCCCCTACAACTTTACTGCACTTGTGTGTGTTTTACTTTTTATTCTTACTGAACTGGTTACCACTGAGCTGTGGCAGTCCGTTCCAGCTGGCATTGATGCCTTATTTGGGACAAGCTGAATTTTGTGGCCACCTCCACTAAGGGGTGGGCAATATGGCTCAAAAATTATATTGTGATATTTCAGAGCATTATCACGATAATGATAAATTTCGTGATATAACCAAAAATAAATAAAAATAAAATTAATTTATTTGACAAAATTAACTTAACATGTTGCTTTGCAGTATTATATAACATTTTAAAAAACAAGGGGTAATTTTACTGAAATTACTTTATTAAGTAAAGTATTCAGTCTCCAAGTATAAAAATAACTTGTAACAAGTTGATCAGCTGACCCTGAAGCTTCTGGTGTTTCAGATTCCTCTGTTCCTGCAGGAATTGTTCATTTCTCTGATTCATTTTTTAAACTGATCTATCTCTGATCACCTGCCTCTGTGTGAGACTGTGTGAGACAGCTGAGCCGTGCAACAGTTTTAGAGCGAGGGAGAGAGCAACCCGCACACACGGTGAGCAGCGCGGGGCAGGGGGGACAAGCTCTCTGTACCTCTGCAGTGAGAGACAGGGGAGAGACAGCTGAAACACGTTTGTTTTTAGCATTTTAGCTAGCGTTACACCAGTACAGACTGGTGGAGGGAGGTGCGCAGCTCGGTTTGGTCTTTTGAAGCGCTCGGATGTTAAGGGGGCGGGGCGCCCCGACGTATTACGTCATGAAATTAGCATATCATGATATAACTTTTTTTGCCCGGGCAAGCTTTTTTGCCCAGTAAAACCGGGAACAACATGATATGGCCCAGCCCTACCTCCACTCCCTCTGAGCCTACAACCCAGTCCTGGAGCTTTACTCACAACTGGAGAGAGAAACACCCCCATCATTCAGTGCATCATAGCATCTGCCAGAAAAACTAATTTGACACTTTCAGTCTGCAAGACTTCTCCCTCCTGGCTAGGGATGCCCAAAGTCCACAGCATACTTTAATTCAACTTTTATTTACACAGGTTAACCCCATTGAGCCTCGGGGACTCATTAACTTCACTTTTTCTTCAAAAAACTCCCCCCTCTTAACTTCCTGTACCGAGCCTCACCATGTCTCCACAAAACAGATCATACTGGTGCCACAGCTCACCTGTCCTTTTCCACTGTATTTGTCACTGGTGCAAAAATCATCCTCAAATCTCCACCACCCCTCCCTTCCACACAGCCTCATTTGTCCACCATCAGCATCTCCTCACACAATTTTTCATCCGACCACGCTCATTCACGTTTATTCCCTCCCACAATATCTTCATTACTTCAATGCCAACTTTGTATCCAAGGAGCCACAGTCCTCATTATTCTTGCAAAACTCCCCAGCCTGCACACACTCTCACCCTCTGTCCATGGAATTATAATTCACAAAGGCTGCATGGATGCATCCTGTCATCACTCCAAAACCACCAGAACTGAGTTTAACAAATTTCCTGAATTTATTAACATAGAGTATATACAGAAATTCTTGAGTTAAATTTAATACGTTTTAATACCTTTTTAATACATCACAATTTTTTTTTATACCATCACGACACTGAGCTGCAACCGTAGCGGCAACCTCTTGTACCGGTACTTCATTTCAGAGCAACTAATTGTAAAGTGATAGATTACCGTCATTTTCTTCCTAAACTTTGGTAGTAAATGTAGTTTTATAACTATTGGATACATCAAGTTGCTTCTTGCCTCAATAAAAGCACTGACCTATTTGTTATTTAAATCTAACCCAAGACAAAAAGTTTAATTGTTCCCACACACAACATATCTCTAATGGCAAATGAAAAACTGTAAACTTGAAAACAGAACAGTTTCACTAAAATAATTCAACACTGAAAACATGCACAATTCAAAAAGAGGGAGAAAAATAATAACTACCAGTACTGTATTTTTCAGCCTGTAAGTTGCAGTTTTTTTGCATAATTTACATGCCCTGTGACTTATAGGCCGAAGTGACATATTTATAGATTTTTTCCCATATTTATAAACCATTTTTAGACTGAGATATGACTGTTTCCATTCATTCTGACTGAACAAAAAAAACAAAAAAAAACAGCAGTACTTGATGGCAGTATAGTAACAGGTGTATGGCATGAGGTTGGCTGTTGTATCATGTAATAGGAAAACATGCCTATAATGACAAATTCAAAAAAGTTCAAGACAAAAACAACTGGACTTTATTTATTATACTATACTTTATACTTTATTGTTTTTTTCCTTGCACTTTTTAGAATTTACCATGTCCTGGATGACTGAGAATCTTCACTAGCTATTAATGACTCAATCGGCCTGCCATACACTCACCACCTTCATCCTGCTCTCTGCTTGAAACCGTGAAAACAGCTGCACCACCCTGGCGAATTTGACCATTAAAGTGCATTTATTAAGCAAATGATAGACTGAGACACACCTCTGCTATCATTTCGAGCTAACAAATAATTGTTAAGGTGCTTTTCTTGTTAAATTTCGGAGAAACATGGCTCAAGCTGCGTTCCTCCTTCCTCCTTTTTTTCTCCCCTCTGCGCGTTCACGGAGAACCAATGCGAAACTACTTTTTAAATAAAGCTGAATTGACAATTAAAGTACATTTATTAAAGGGATTGTGACATGATTTTTTTACTATTCATAAAATTGCTCAAAATATATATATTTTATCATTTAAATATGTTTGTTTTTGCAAACAAAATGATAAATCACTTTAATTTTGCTTTAAAAGTGATTTTGAACTTCAAGCCGTGTTTAATCATGGGAAATCCCATTACACACGAACGCACCATCTGTGATGTCACACCGGGCAGAGCTCTGGGCTTGTCACAGTGCGCAGGTATGAGCAGCTCGACATGAAGGAAGTCTGATACAGCATCAGACCTAAATTAGATCCTGTTGTTTCTTGTTCCATCACCCAAACTATTTTCTGCTTCCCAAAATGAAGACAAATAGCTCAAATCTTCACATAGATTGCTAAATTCGTCCAGTTTTAAATTGTCCGCTATTAAAGACACCACAGCCCTCTGCCCAGTGTGACATCACATATGGTGCGTTCGAGTGTAATCGGATTTCCCATGATTAAACACGGCTTGAAGTTCAAAATCACTTTTAAAGCAAAATTAAAGTGATTTATCATTTTGTTTGCAAAAACAAACATATTTAAATGATAAAATATATATATTTTGAGCAATTTTATGAATAGTAAAAAAATCATGTCACAATCCCTTTAAGAAAACGTTCGACTGAAACACACCTTTGCAGAATTTCAAGCTAACTAATAATTGTTTACGGTAGGTGCTTTTCTTGTTAAATTTCGGAAAAATGAGCTGCGTTCGAACTTCCTGTTTCTTTTTACAGACCTGACAATAAGCCTCTCGACTGTTGGCTGAAGCCAGTCTCTGACTGTAGCGTCCTCTAACTAGAGGTCTGAAAACACATTTCCCCATGACGGTTCAGGAAGCTCTGTCGGCCCTCGGCTGGCTGTAGGTGTGAACGCGCACTGACCGACGATATGACGTCATTGATTTAGCTAAGGTTCTACTCGGACATAAATTTAGAAAAGATAAATAAATTCACAGGATTTCTTTTGCAGATAGAATGGGAAAAATATACTGTAGTTGTGTAGGTTTAAAAAAAAAATAATACCTCGTCAGATGACGTTTATTACTTTTTAATACTTTTTAATGGCCATAATTTCTGTTAATTTCATTTACTACCTTTTAATACCTTTTACAACCCCGCGGATACCCTGCAGTAAAACCACTTAAAATATTATTTTGAATGAAACTTGTTGATGACATCATGAGTTTTTGTTCGTTTTTAGAGCATTTTAATAAGTGGACAGTATTGAAGTGACTTTTCTGATATGTCAAGAAAATTTTAAACTAATATACCAGAAATTTTCTATTTCTGAATTCCTGGATATGTTGGTGTAGCGGAGTGCATTTTCTAGTTGAAATTGAACGCATCGTGATGCTGTAACAAGCTGTAGAGAAGAGCAAGATTTTAAAAAATCTGAATCGTGGACAGCTTGACTGCAGGATCCAAACAGTTCCTAACACAGCTTAGCTCCACACTTCACTTTAGACTGCAGTAAATAAATACATACCTGTGTAACCCTGATGTTTGGTTTGATACCAGTGAACTGATGAATCGCTCACCCAGGAACTCTTCTCAGCTTCACAACATTTATTAACATGAACTTCATCTGTAACAGAAAAAAAAAACATGTGGTTGGTGGTGGTCTGACATGTAGCTCCTGCCCCAACTCTGAGAACGTCAGGCAGTAAAAAATGTTGTCAAGCCAGTCTCCACTTCCAAAATGATGGTTTTGTTGTGCACACAAACACTATGAATTATGGTAACCTTTGTGAGTTTTCAAAATAAAAGCTGTTAATGATGTCATACTTGCTGTTGTTACAAAATTATTTGTGGATGATTTATTTACATTATTATTTATTATATAATATGAGAACTGTTACCATCAGGGAAAAGGTACAGATCAATCAAGACAAGAACAAACAGATTTAAATATAGTTTTTATCTGTCCACCGTTACTGAACTTAACAAAATCTGTAATAAAAACTGAATAAGGGACAACTGGTGTAATATCAATCTGCTTGTGTTGCACATTTGGAGTGTTTCAAACCTGTTATTAACTTTAATACAGTTTATATTTTTATATTGTTTTATATTTTACTGTTTTTACTTTTGTTCTGGGAAGCAAACCCAGATTTCACTGTATTCATGTGCAATGATAATAAAGGTCTCTTCTATTCTATTTTGCAGCAGGTTTTGAATTGTCTTCTGCTGAACTTGATCCACCACAAAGACTGTGTGGTTCACAGAGTTTCTGCACAAATCAAAATATGAAACTTTAAATTAAAATGTTCTCAGAGAACAATAAGTATAATTTTTATACACACTAACCAGAAACCTCCAGTGATTTTGGTCGACATGGACAAATAACACAAAGCTCTTGTAATTCTCAAAATTTACCAGTAAAAAGAAACAATTGATGTTAAAATGCTACAAATGTCATTTCTGAAATTAATGTGCAATTTTAACTGTTATTTTCCAAATGGTTATTGTCACTTAAAAATATTAAACATATAAATTATTTTAAATTAAGCATTCCTGTTTTTACTTGAACTATGTTGCATTTCAATGAGACAAACTTTCTGCACAGTAATGATGTGATTTGTGGTAAAGTTGTACTTACTCTCACTGTTTCTACAACATCCTGAAGAACGAGCAACAAACACAGCAACTTAGGGAAAATTACATGGAAAATGTCCAACTTTGGAGGGCCTTTATTTTGAAATTCCACTGAGATCTTGGTGACATTTGGTGAACAACATCTGGAGATGTTCTACAGTCAGCCTGAAGTGAGACTGGTCACTGGAAACTAAGAGTTTTGTTTTAATATTAATGGAAACTTCAGGGAAAACAATTTAACATTCTCACATAATGAACATACAAATAACCACAAAACAGAGACAAAAGTTAAATATTATGGATCCATATTCACAGGAGGACATTAAAAATCATTTCTAAACATAGACCAGCAAGAATGACTTCAATCATCTAGAGCAGGGGTGGGCAATTATTTTTTCCATGGGGCCACATGAGAAATAGAAAATATTGTGGGGGGCCGGGCGAAATGACATAATTCAATACTGCATATTAATAGTATTTATTTATTAAAAGCAGTAAATATCATTGTTTAGACAAACTGGTAAAAGTATTAGTTATGATTAATCAACAAAATAAAAAGCATGAGTGGACATTTTTGAGGGCTAACGTTGTCTTGTGACTTGACAACAATGCAATCATGCACATTGTGCATGTCTTGATTTACATATTGCATCATTTTGTACGTGAATTTTAAAAAGACATCAAAATTAAAGCAATGCAGTCCACCATCCATCTTCTTCCGCTTATCCGGGGTCGGGTCGCGGGGGTAGCAGCCTAAGTAGGGAGGCCCAGACTTCCCTCTCCCCAGCCACTTGGAGCAGTTCCTCCGGGGGAATCCCAAGGCGTTCCCAGGCCAGCCGAGAAACATAGTCCCTCCAGCGCGTCCTGGGTCTTCCTCTGGGTCTCCTCCCGGTGGGACGTGCCCGGAACACCTCACCAGGGAGGCGTCCAGGAGGCATCCTAACCAGATGCCCGAGCCACCTCAACTGGCTCCTCTCGATGTGGAGAAGCAGCGGCTCTACTCCGAGTCCCTCCCGGATGACTGAGCTTCTCACCCTATCTCTAAGGGAGAGTCCAGCCACCCTGCGGAGAAAACTCATTTCAGCCGCTTGTATCCGAGATCTTGTTCTTTCGGTCATAACCCAAAGCTCATGACCATAGATGAGGGTGGGAACGTAGATCGATCGGTAAATTGAGAGCTTTGCCTTTTGACTCAGCTCTCTCTTCACCACGACAGACCGGTACAGCGCCCGCTTCACTGCGGACGCTGCACCTATCCGCCTATCGATCTCACGCTCCAGTTTTCCCTCATTCGTGAACAAGATCCCGAGATACTTAAACTCCTCCACTTGGGGCAGGACCTCCTCCCCGACCCGGAGAGGGCATGCTACCCTTTTCCGGCTCAAGACCATGGCCTCGGATTTGGAGGAACTGATCCTCATCCCGGCCGCATCACACTCGGCTGCAAACCGCTCCAGTGAAAGTTGTAAATCACGAACTGATGAAGCCAGTAGGACCACATCATCTGCAAAAAACAGAGAAGCGATTCTAAGGTCACCAAAACGGATCCTCTCAACACCTTGGCTGCGCCTAGAAATTCTGTCCATAAAAGTTATGAACAGAATCGGTGACAAAGGGCAACCTTGGCGGAGTCCAACTCTCACCGGAAACGAGCCTGACTTACTGCCGGCAATGCGGACCAAGCTCTGACACCGGTCGTACAGGGACCTAACAGCCCTTATCAAAGGGCCTGGTACCCCATACTCCCGGAGTACCCCCCACAGAACCCCCCGAGGGACGCGGTCGAATGCCTTCTCCAAGTCCACAAAACACATGTAAACTGGTTGGGCAAACTCCCACGCACCCTCCAGGACCCTGCTGAGGGTGTAGAGCTGGTCCAGTGTTCCACGACCAGGACGAAAACCACACTGCTCCTCCTGAATCCGAGGTTCGACTATCCGACGGACCCTCCTCTCCAGAACCCCTGAATAGACCTTACCAGGGAGGCTTAAGAGTGTGATCCCCCTATAGTTGGAACACACCCTACGGTCCCCCTTTTTAAATAGGGGAACCACCACCCCAGTCTGCCAATCCAAGGGAACTGCCCCCGATGTCCACGCGATATTGCAGAGTCGCGTAAGCCAACACAACCCTACAACATCCAGAGCCCTAAGGAACTCCGGGCGAATCTCATCCACCCCCGGAGCCTTGCCACCGCGGAGCTTTTTAACCACCTCGGCGACCTCAGCACCAGAGATCGGAGAACCCGACCCAAAGTCCCCAGGCTCTGCTTCCTCAGTGGAAGACGTGCCAGTAGGATTGAGGAGGTCTTCGAAGTATTCCGCCCACCGACTCACAACATCCCGAGTTGAGGTCAGCAGCACGCCACCTCCACCATAAATGGTGTTGGTCTCGTACCTCTTTCCCCCCCTGAGACGCCGGATGGTGGACCAGAATCGCCTCGAAGCCGTACGGAAGTCATTCTCCATGGCCTCTCCGAACTCCTCCCACGCCCGAGTTTTTGCCTCAGCAACCACCCGAGCCGCATGCCGCTTGGACTGCCGGTACCTATCAGCTGCTTCCGGGGTCCCACAAGCCAAAAAGGCCCAATAGGACTCCTTCTTCAGCCTGACAGCATCCCTCACTGCCGGTGTCCACCACCGGGTTCGAGGGTTGCCACCTCGACAGGCACCAACAACCTTGCGGCCACAGCTCCGATAAGCTGCCTCGACAATAGAGGCGCGGAACACGGCCCACTCGGACTCCATGTCCCCCGCCTCCCTCGGAACGTGTTCAAAGCTCTCCCGGAGGTGGGAGTTAAAGCTCCGTCTTACGGGAGACTCTGCCAGACGTTCCCAGCAGACCCTCACGATACGTTTGGGTCTGCCAGGTCTGACCGGCATCCTCCCCCACCATCGGAGCCAACTCACCACCAGGTAGTGGTCAGTAGACAGCTCCGCCCCTCTCCTCACCCGAGTGTCCAAGACATGCGGCCGCAGATCAGATGAGACGACAACAAAGTCGATCATCGAACTGCGACCTAGGGTGTCCTGGTGCCAAGAGCACATATGGACACCCTTATGCTTAAACATGGTGTTCGTTATGGACAATCCATGACGAGCACAGAAGTCCAATAACAGAACACCACTCTGGTTCAGATCAGGGGGGCCGTTCCTCCCAACCACACCCCTCCAGGTCTCACTGTCATTGCCCACGTGAGCGTTGAAGTCCCCCAGTAGAACAAGGGAGTCCCCAGGAGGCGCACTCTCCAATACCCCCTCCAAGGACTCCAAAAAGGGTGGGTAGTCTGAGCTGCCGTTTGGTGCATAGGCACAAACAACAGTCAGAGCCCGTCCCCCCACACGTAGGCGAAGGGAGGCTACCCTCTCGTTCACCGGGGTGAACCCCAACGTACAGGCACCAAGATGGGGGGCAACCAGTATGCCCACTCCTGCTCGGCGCCTCTCACCAGGGGCAACTCCAGAGTGGAAGAGTGTCCAACCCCTCTCAAGGAAACTGGTTCCAGAGCCAGAGCCATGCGTTGAGGTGAGTCCGACTATTTCTAGTCGGAACCTCTCAACCTCACACACTAGCTCAGGCTCCTTCCCCACCAGAGAGGTGACATTCCATGTCCCAATGGCCAGCTTCTGTAGCCGAGGATCAGACCGCCAGGGTCCCCGCCCTCGGCCGCCACCCATCTCACATTGCACCCGACCCCTTTGGCCCCTCCCACAGGTGGTGAGCCCATGGGAAGGGGGACCCACGTCTCCTCTTCGGGCTGTGCCCGGCCGGGCTCCATGGGTAAAAGCCCGGCCACCAGGCGCTCGCCAGCGTGCCCCACCTCCGGGCCTGGCTCCAGAGTGGGGCCCCGGTGACCCGCGTCCGGGCGAGGGAAAACTTAGTCCATTAATTGTACTCATCATAGGGGTTTTTGGGCTGCACTTTGTCTGATCCCTCACCTAGGACCTGTCTGCCTTGGGTGACCCTTCTAGGGGCATGAAGCCCCTGACAGCATAGCTTCTAGGATCATTGAGACACTCAAACCCCTCCACCACGGTAAGGTGGCAGCCCAGGGAGGGCTGTCCACAAATGAGGTAAAATTAGAAACTATTTTTTTGTTGTAACTCCCCTTACGGGGGCCGGTCAGAGTCAACCAAAGGGCCGCATGTGGCCCTGGGGCCTTACAATGCCCAGGTCTGATCTAGAGTCAAAACATGAAAAACACATTGAAGTTTTTTATTTATTTAACTTAGCAACACAAAAAGTTCTCTACTCTTTGGATATGGGGGCGACATTCAAACTTTTAGTGGAAACAGCTGAGCAGGAATGTTGGTCCCATTACAGCTTCCAGTGCTAACATGTGTTTTATGTACAGAGTTTGTACCAACAGGAGACACACATCAGCTTTTATTTTGAAAGAACCTCGCAAGCGTGACTACCTAATTCATGGTGTTAGCGCGTGCACAACCAAACCGCGTGAGCGCTGACTTTTAGAAGTGGAGGCTGCTGGTCCGAAGTATAATATTGAACAATTTTACTAGAAATTACAACCATACCTGTTAGAGAACAAACATGTGGTTGGTGGAGGTCTGACGTGAAGCTCCTGCTCCTACACAGAAAAACACACACACAGTCACGAGACTAGATTATCCAAGCACGCGACAACGAGACATAGCTGCAAACAGCTACACATGCTAACAGCTACACATGCTAACAGTTACACATGCTAACAGCTACACATGCTAACGGCTACACATGCTAACGGCTACACATGCTAACAGCTACACATGCTAACATCTACACATGCTAACATCTACACATGTTAACAGCTACACATGTTAACAGCTACACATGTTAACAGCTACACATGCTAACAGCTACACATGTTAACAGCTACACATGTTAACAGCTACACATGTTAACAGCTACACATGTTAACAGCTACACATGTTAACAGCTACACATGCTAACAGCTACACATGCTAACAGCTACACATGTTAACAGCTACACATGTTAACAGCTACACATGCTAACAGCTACACATGCTAACAGCTACACATGCTAACAGCTACACATGCTAACAGCTACACATGCTAACAGCTACACATGCTAACAGCTACACATGTTAACAGCTACACATGCTAACAGCTACACATGCTAACAGCTACACACGCTAACAGCTACACATGCTAACAGCTACACATGCTAACAGCTACAGACGTTAACAACTACAGATGTTAACAGCTACAGACGTTAACAGCTACAGACGTTAGCAGATACAGACGTTAACAGCTACAGACGTTAACAGCTACAGATGTTAGCAGCTACAGACGCTAACAACTACAGACGTTAACAGCTACAGACGTTAACAGCTACAGAAGTTAGCAGATACAGATGTTAACAGCTACAGATGTTAACAGTTACAGATGTTAGCAGCTACAGACGCTAACAACTACAGACGTTAACAGCTACAGATGTTAACAGCTACAGATGTTAACAGCTACAGATGTTAACAGCTACAGATGTTAACAGCTACAGATGTTAGCAGCTACAGATGTTAGCAGCTACAGACGCTAGTAACAACTACAAACGTTAACAGCTACAGATGTTAACAGCTACAGATGTTAACAGCTACACATGCTAACAGCTACAGATGTTAACAGCTACAGACGTTAACAGCTACAGATGTTAACAGCTACAGATGTTAACAGCAACAGATGTTAGCAGCTACAGATGTTAGCAGCTACAGACGCTAACAACTACAGTTAACAGCTTCAGACGCTAACAACTACAGATGTTAACAGCTACAGACATTAACAGCTACAGATGTTAACAGCTACAGAAGCCAACAACTACAGATGTTAACAACTACAGATGTTAACAGCTACAGATGTTAACAGCTACAGACGTTAACAACTACAGACGTTAACAACTACAGATGTTAACAACTACAGATGTTAACAGCTACAGACGTTAACAACTACAGATGTTAACAGCTACAGATGATAACAGCTACAGATGTTAACAGCTACAGACGTTAACAATTACAGATGTTAACAGCTACAGATGTTAACAGCTACAGATGTTAACAGCTACAGAAGCTAACAACTACAGATGTTAACAGCTACAGACGCTAACAACTACAGACGCTAACAACTACAGAAGTTAACAGCTACAGTACAGATGTTAACAGCTACAGACGCTAACAACTACAGATGTTAACAGCTACAGATGTTAAAAGCTACACACGCTAACAACTACAGATGTTAACAGCTACAGATGTTAACAGCTACAGACGCTAACAACTACAGATGTTAACAGCTACAGATGTTAAAAGCTACACACGCTAACAACTACAGATGTTAACAGCTACAGATGTTATCAGCTACACACACTAACAACTACAGATGTTAACTGCTACATATGCTAACAACTACAGATGTTAACAGCTACAGACGTTAACAGCTACAGATGTTAGCAGCTACAGACGCTAACAACTACAAACGTTAACAGCTACAGATGTTAACAGCTACAGACGTTAACAGCTACAGACGTTACAGCTACAGACGTTAACAGCTACAGATGTTAACAGCTACAGATGTTAACAGCTACAGATGTCAGCTACAGATGTTAACAGCTACAGACGTTAACAGCTACAGATGTTAACAGATGTTAACAGCTACAGATGTTAACAGCTACAGATGTTAACAGCTACAGATGTTAGCAGCTACAGACGCTAACAACTACAGATGTTAACAACTTCAGACGCTAACAACTACAGATGTTAACAGCTACAGACATTAACAGCTACACATGTTAACAG
>JBBPBX010093024.1:0-13627 GCA_038048925.1 Garcialebias charrua
GGACAATTGCTGCTCAGCCGAGCTGCTAGCCACCAGGATGTCGTCCAAGTACACAAATACGAAGGACAGACCCCTTAGGACTGAATCCATCAACCGCTGAAATGTTTGTGCTGCACCTTTAAGACCAAAAGGCATGCGCAAAAACTCAAACAGGCCGAAAGGCGTGATAACAGCGGTCTTAGGGACATCCTCCACATGCACAGGAACCTGGTGGTACCCCCGTACTAAATCTACTTTAGAAAAAATGGAGGTCCCAGCCAGGTGCACTGAAAAATCCTTGATGTGGGGGATGGGATAACGATTGTTTTCTGTGATGTTATTAAGGCGGCGGAAATCCCCACATGGTCGCCATTTGCCGTCTGACTTGGGCACCATGTGCAAGGGGGAGGCCCACGGACTGTTTGAACGTTGCACGATGCCTAAACGCTCCATGTTAGCAAACTCTTCCTGCGCGATTGCTAGCTTAGTAGCATCAAGGCGGCTTGCATGTGCGAAAACCGGAGGGCCCGTTGTGGGGATATAATGTTCGATCCCATGTTTTGTGTTTGTGTTGGCAAAATTAGGAACAGTCAGTGAGGGGAACTCAGACAATAAACGCTGAAACACGTTACCCGAAGCTAAAAAGTTAGCATGCATTAAAGGCCCAGCTCCTCGTGTAGCACAAGGCAGTGACGAAAAGGACACAGCGTCGATCAAACGTCTGTTAGCAACATCAACGAGGAGCCCGTGAGCACAAAGAAAATCAGCCCCTAAAATAGGAACTGAGCTAGCAGCAACAACAAAGTTCCACTGGAAGTCCCGGTCATGGAAGCAAACAGTCACCAACCTTTCACCAAATGTCTTGATGGGAGAGCCATTAGCCGCAGTCAGCAGCGGCCCGCAGCCTTCTGCCAACCTGTCGGAGCCAGTCAGGGGAACGAGGCTCTTCTGCGAACCAGAGTCCACCAGGAACTGCCTCCCCGACCTCGAGTCTTCGATGAAAAGCAGCCTTTCCTTGTCGCCAACGGCCGCGGCTGCTAGCGGGCGCTGGCGTTGTCGTTTCCCTGCGGGTTAAAGCTGCACGGCGGGATGCACCGTCGTGCTTTGGCGCCAAAGCGCTGGTGGTAGAAACAAAAGGCGGCTCCTGTCCGCCTGCGGGTAGCGACCCCTGCTAACACCGATGGCTCGTCCGGCGCTGAGGGCATTGCTTGAAGCTCAGGTGCTTCTGGAGATCCGGGGACCGCCGCCTGGACTGCGAAGGTCCTCGTAGCCAGGAGGATGCGGTCGGCTTCTTCCGCCAGCGAGCGGTAGTCTCTCTGCTTTAACAGCGGGGAGTTGGCTAGCACCGCGCGCACTGGAGCCGGGAGTTGACGGAGGAAGAGGTGGAGGAAAAGGAACCCACCGTCGTCTGATCCCAGCAAGTACAACATGCTCTCCATCAGCTCAAGAGCTGTGCCATTGCCCAAACCGGAGAGGGAAAAAAGTTTCTGAGCGCGCTCTGCGTCGGAGAAGGAGTAGCGCCGTAGGAGGAGCTGCTTGAGAGCGGTGTACTTTCTGTGTGCAGGAGGGTCTCGGAGCAGGCTCATTGCTCGCCGGGTGGACAACGGATCCAGCGAGGCGACCACATAGTGGTATTTGGTGTCGTCTGAAGAAATCCGGCGAAGAGCAAATTGTGCTTCGATGTGGACGAACCATGACGGAGGGTCGTGCAGCCAGAAGTCTGGGATTTTAACGGCCATCGAAAAAGCGAGCGGGGCCGCCTGTGGAGGTTCCACAGCAGCGGACGTCTGAGGAGAGCTGGCTGGACCTTCAGCTGTCGACATGTTCAATTCACGAGGTCACCAGTGTGGAGGAGATGAAAAGACGACACAGAAGACGGGATGCAGAACTTCACTTTACTCAACTCCAACAGTTCTGGTGGTAAGCAACAAAAACACATCTTATACATGAACCCTTTCACAATAAAACATCCGGTAAAACATCCAATAAAACATCCGGTCCACTGGGTGTGAGTAGAGTCCCCTAGTGGTCCACCACACAGAATGCTTGACGCCAATGGCCACCATGTTGTAAGCCAAGAGCCATTGTCAGCACTGGGGGCTAAGCACCCCTAAAGGTTTGGTTCTAGATTCGACCCTGGAATATGAGTTGTAAATGACTCAGCTACTACCACATCAAACTTTATCTGAACATCTAAAAAAGCTAAGTCTGGTCCTATGGACATTCACAAAACAAAACAAAGCAAAGCAAAAAAATTGTAGAAACGTTTCGTCTTTCATCCGAAAGACTTCCTCAGTCTGAGTGACTATATTCAGCTCAGTCTTATAAATAGCACCCTCTCACAGTGGATCAACCAGTTGGCTGATGACAGCCAAAACCAGCTGCTCACAATAACAGCCCTCTGTGAATAGCAAACAACCATCAGGGTGCTAACGATCCATCATTAGGGTGATGCAGAGCCATAGAGAGAGAGAGAGTTCCGACACTTCCATAGACTCCCATTGTAAGAATGGAATGCGGAAGTCACGTGGGTCATGGAGGGGGCAATTCGTTCCACCAAACTGTTCCAAACAGCAGCGCTGCTAGCATCAAACGTAATTCATTGTTGATGTTTTAGACGTGTTTTCTCCGGTAAGTTGATGAAAATACAATTTTCTTTTGCCCTTGTGAAGCGTTAGCTGACTGTTCTGTACCATTTTATCAACATTAATACTTCATGTCGCCAGTTTTTCTTCATTAAACATGTTAAATTGCTAGTTGTTTTAACTGCAGCTAGCTCTGCAATCATGACTGGTTTAAACAGATCTATTTCTGTCTAATTCAGCGTTTTAAAATATTCAGTACAGCTTCAATTTTGAAAGTTTATTTTTTTTATTATTTTTATGGTAATTCCAGTTACTGAACTCTCAAAATATAACCTATTTTTCCTGAGAGATTGACGTGGTTAATTTAAAGTTATAGATCCTTTGTCAAAGACTGCAGCATAAATTGTGACATTATCTTTAAAGAAACGTGATCGTGGAGATGAGTATTATTTTATGTTTTCCAGGTTAAACTACAGGAGAATGACTTGAATGTTGCAAAGTATCACAAAGGTACAATACTGTATCTAATTTTCTGTCTTAAACAATAATATCTTAATCAACATGTTTGAATAAAATTACTTTAACACCATAACCTTCACAAATTTGGTATTTACTGCAGGACTGTTAATTTACATTATAGTTTTGTAGTGGACCTACCCAGGGTCAGCCCGGTAAGTGAACCTTCAACTACAGGTGAGACAGAAGAGACTCAACAGTTGGACCAGACTCTGGCCCAACAAGAGAACCTCCTCTGTGAGCTGACACATTCAGCACTCCCTGACCACTGCCTACCACAGGTAGTGAAAGGTGTTGAGATCCAAGGATCCCACACCGAAGACGCTGTACTGTCCTCTGAGACAGGTAATTCGGCAATCAGCCAAGCTTTCAATGAAACCTTGGTTCAAGGGCATCTGAGTCCAGAAAATGACAGTCAACCAAACGCTGACAGTCACTTGGACGTCATTGTTGCAGATTACGAGGACCCCTCATCAGATAAAATGGGGGCAAACTCACATTACCTACCACAGGTAGAGAAGGGTGTGGAGATCCAAGGACCCCACACCGAGGTTGCTGTACTGTCCCCTGGGACAGGTAAATCGGCTATCAGCCAAGCTTTCGATGTAACCTTGGTTCAGGAACATTTGTGTCTAGAACTAATCAGAAATGAAATAGTTTTTACAGACTCAAAGAGCCTCTCTTCAGTCAAGAAGTGGGAAGACACACACAACGACAGTGACCCGTCGCAGTCTGTACAATCAGACACACCTGCGACTGCGCCGACGGTTGTGACACACCTGAATTACACGGAAAGAGGTAAACGTAAGAAGATACGTTGGCCAAAACCTAAACGATTCCTGTGTACCGTCTTCTCTCAGCTGCGCGAACAGCTTAAACTAAACGGTGGCATCCTAACTTGTGCCCATGGACGGACGTCCTCACCTGTGCTCGTGGTCCCCCATGACCAAAGGGGGGTGATGTTAGGCCATGCCAAAGACAAAGATTTGAATGTACACCTCAGAAACACTTTTGCTTTCGCCCAGAAAAACCTGGAAAGATCCGCTGAAGGACGTAAGGCGTACTATGACCAGAAGGCCTCTCACAATGAACTCCAAGTGGGAGACAGAGTCTGGTACTATACGTTCGCCCCAGCAACCGGGAAAGGAGAGTCCGGGACCGGAACTCTCGCCCGCAAACTAATGCCCAGGTGGACTGGACCTCATCTGATAACAGACAAAGTGTCCTCAGTCGTCTACGAAATCAAAATCAGCAAAGGCCGCAAAGAGCCAATTGCTAAATGGGTACATCGAAATCAGATCAAACCTTACAAGGCGTTCAATGACTCCACAAAAGACAAAGATCTCACAAACTCACCGACTTCATGGGATAATAAGGTCGTCCAAACACAAGTTAGTAAATAAACTAATCAGGTTTAAACTACTGTATTTCCCACCCTATAAGTCGCATTGTCCAATTTGAACTTAGAAACGCTAAGCCTAAAACCCACAACAAAAAACTGACCTTAACAACCGTTTAAATCCACGAGATTTAATTTGACCTCAGTCATAAAGTTGAGACCTGTTTTCTTGTGTGTTGCACTTTGGAATCTGACGACAAGAGTGTGTCGAAGCAGTGAAACGTTGTTTCCTTGTTGTTTAGTCATTACTGTTGTCATAAGTTGAGATATTGTTTGGTTCTGAACACTCCCAGCCAAAAAGGTTTTGTATTAACATTGGTTAATGAATGATATGGATTTAACTATGCCAACATACAGTTCGTTTTGTTAAATCTCAATCGTCGAAGAGTCAATGTAGTTTAAAGCTACTCAAGGTACCATAAACTACACTGGTCTCACAATTTCTAAATTGAACCGATTCGATCGTTTCTATTCTAGATTGTCTATTCATTTTGATGAGTCTCGCCATAGACTTCAAAATTTATTAGGAATACCAAATCCTACGTCGTTCGTCTAAAAGACAACAGACATTTAGATCAAACTATATTTCATTTTTCTATTTTAGTTTAACCTAAACTAAGTAATGAATGGAGGAATAGTTTGGAATTAGAGGCCTTCGTTACAGAAGCCCTCCAAAATTTTATAGGTACAGATCCCTATATCTAATTTTACAGAATTGATCCACCCCTTAATTGGTAATTGTAGCTGATCTAAACCATGATAGCTTACATACCAGGTGCATATAGGTAAGGCTTAATGTAAAATCCCAATCATAAGCCCACCTAAAAAACCACATAATTGCATGACACATAGAACCAGAGTGGCACTGACTGGAAACCAACCAGCCAACAACCTTCGATGTGGGGACCTGCAGCTCCAACGCTTGGTCTTCAACCTTCGTCCAAGGGTCGCCTCCTCTGCGTCAATCGAGGGATTCCCTCTACATGCTGATTATGAAAACAATTGTTGCTGATCAATCAACAAAACTAATCGTTGTGGAATTACCGCTGTGGATTATAAGACTTTGCTTTCCAAGGGATCACAGACTTTGTTTTCCAAGAGTTAACAGACTTTGTTTTCCAAAGGATTAAAAGCTTTTCGCAATGGGATTACCTCCGAACAGTATGGAATTTCCAAAAACTTTATGGGATTATAATTTTTGATTTTTCTTTTCCACTTACTGGATTGCTTCAAGATCAAAGACAGTTCAAGGTTTCCTTTCGTGTTGGACCCCATCCCCAAGGACTGGCGATGGCTTCCAAAAGGGGGGAGATGTAGTGGACCTACCCAGGGTCAAACTAAGGTTTTTGAACTGTCCAGTGATGACCTTTACTGACCTCTCAGTAAAGCAAGACATTTACCACAAAATCATTCCATTAGATGTAATCTGAGTCACATAGTCACCAAAAGAGACTATTTCTATCTTTGATTTTATTCTAATGTAATCAAAAGAATAACTTTTGTCATTTTCATGATATATGTTATATGCTGTTATTCTTTTAATATGTAGTATTACTGTGTTGCTTGACCAAATGAAAGTGTCTACTCAAAATATCTATGACAAAGTTGAATGAGGTGTCAGATTGACTTGCTCAGGAGTTGTTTTTGTTGAGTTCAGCTGAAACTCTCGGTAGCGTCGAGATGTCTCCTCTCTTTCAGACACTTTTCCAAAACATTCCTCTTTGTTATCTAAGCAGACTTGCTGTCAACCTTGAGTTTTTCACTTCACGTTTTCACACTCCTCTTGGCCCACGGACCAATGAGGAAAGTGTGTTCTAATCTCAACATTTTTGAGTAAAAGCGTTTGTTTGCAAGAACGCCAGAGTTTGGAAGGAACGAGAAAGTTCCTGAGGAGTTTCTGGGAGCTTCAAAGACATGAAGACGTCCCAAAGAGCTGAATGAATGCCTGTCACCCGCCAAGGACAGTCATTCAGCTAAGGACTAAATAACAGGCTGTTATGAGTCCACTTCGAACGAGCGCAAGCTCAAAACTTTGTTTATTCCTTCCTGGAATAAGTTTATCTTGAAGTCAGAGGCCAGGAGCTGACATATTCTCTGATGACCAAGCGGAAACCAGGAGACGTTGAAACGTGAACTAGAACCAGTTTTGGACGTGCTGGGACTAAAGGACTCTGCGCATCTGAAGGCTGGTGTCATTTCTTTATCAGACTCGTCGTCGAAAGGTAAAGAGCTGTTTACAAAACGTACCTGGATTTTAGCAGAAGTCGGATGGAAGTGTCACTTCTGGTATCATGCTCAAGATAATTTCCTTTAATCCATCTCTCCTCCTATTCTTTTCCCTCTCAATCTAAGCTGGAAACTAATTAAGTTTAAAGAGCCCTCAGACTAAATATGTTTAACATCTAGTATTTATGTCTGTTGTTGTAATTCAAGTGTGCTGGTGTTAATTTAGTTGATTTATTTTAAATAAATGGTAGTGTCGCCTGGCATACCAACTAAGTTAACGTCTTTGTCACTTAATGGCCTTGTTTATTTATCCATCATAAAGATCACAGAAATATTGGGTAAACTGAAAAAGAAAAGAATCCGTGAAATTACTATTCAATCTGAATAAGTAAGTTAATTAAGGATAAAGAGGTCAGCTTAATACTGACCCCTGTTAAAATCCTTTAGTTACATCTGGGTGGCACTATATGTGTTTAAAGACACAATATATGGTCTCCCTCATGTTTCTTTCAGTTTTATATTATTAGTTATGGGTCAAGTTGAGATGAGACGGCATCAATAAATTGTAGAACAGTAACAATTTTTTTTTTTTAATGATTAAACTGATGGCACAACTTGGCAGCACGGTGGCACAACTGGTAGAACTGCTGCCTCTCAGCGAGCAGGTCCCCGGTTCAAATCCCAGTCCGGGGTCCTTTCTTGGTGGAGTTTGCATGTTCTCTCCGTGCATGCGTGGGTTTTCTCCGGTTTCCTCCCACAGTCCAAAAACATGCATGTTAGGCTGATTGGTAACTCTAAATTGATCCTGGGTGTGAGTGAAACAGGTCCCTCTTGTAAATGAGTCCCCGTGGCTCAACAACGCTAGCCTGTACAGTATAAAGGTTGAATGAATGATGGAACTGGGAAGTTATTCTTCATGCCAATTGCCTTCATTTGATCTTTTGTAAAAAAAAAAAAAAATGTCAGTATTTATTTTCTATTAACATTTTTCTTCACAAACTGTGTTAATTTTCATGTTCCCTCAGGTTTTTCATCTCTGTTCCCTGATTGCATCGCCTGTTGATAAATCTTCATGGTCCTGTCGATCCTGTCTCATCAGTTCCTGGCGTGTCCCTGTCGTCACATTTTCATCTTTCCCTCATCTCACTCACCTCATTTCTATTTCTCTTCAATCTCTGAAATCATTTACAAGAGAGAGCTGATTTTAATAAAGAATGATGACAACAGTGACAACAATGGACAGTTATAAAAGAGACATACACATTGTTTAAAAACAAATTAACAAATTAAATCTGTTGTGTTTTTTTTTACGTGTGTAAAATAATAAAACACCGTTGACATGGCTTTATTGATCATTGTATTGCATAGACATTTTTTTCTAACAAATGTGTTTACAGTTTCGTTTCACTGTAATGATAAATGCATCTGCTACGTCTAAAAATGCTTTAATAAAACGCATTGTGTTGTGTAGTGCTAACGCCACTAGGTGGAGCTGCAGGATAAGAAATGAAGAGGAGAACGGTAGAAGGAATGATGATGATGAAGAAGCTGAAGGAAAATGTAGTTCGTGTCTATTGTGAAGCATTTAATAAAGGCACACTAAGTTCAACAAGAACTAGTTTTTAATTGCTTTCAACACTACACATAGTCAGTGAAATAATCAGTAATCAGCAAAGGTGGGCACATGAACGCTAGGGACCGCTAATGCGCTAATCCGCTTACAGCGGACCGAACGTTTTTAATAATAATAATCCATCCATCCATCCATCTTCTTCCGCTTATCCGGGGTCGGGTCGCGGGGGTAGCAGCCTAAGTAGGGAGGCCCAGACTTCCCTCTCCCCAGCCACTTGGAGCAGTTCCTCCGGGGGAATCCCAAGGCGTTCCCAGGCCAGCCGAGAAACATAGTCCCTCCAGCGCGTCCTGGGTCTTCCTCTGGGTCTCCTCCCGGTGGGACGTGCCCGGAACACCTCACCAGGGAGGCGTCCAGGAGGCATCCTAACCAGATGCCCGAGCCACCTCAACTGGCTCCTCTCGATGTGGAGAAGCAGCGGCTCTACTCCGAGTCCCTCCCGGATGACTGAGCTTCTCACCCTATCTCTAAGGGAGAGTCCAGCCACCCTGCGGAGAAAACTCATTTCAGCCGCTTGTATCCGAGATCTTGTTCTTTCGGTCATAACCCAAAGCTCATGACCATAGATGAGGGTGGGAACGTAGATCGATCGGTAAATTGAGAGCTTTGCCTTTTGACTCAGCTCTCTCTTCACCACGACAGACCGGTACAGCGCCCGCTTCACTGCGGACGCTGCACCTATCCGCCTATCGATCTCACGCTCCAGTTTTCCCTCATTCGTGAACAAGATCCCGAGATACTTAAACTCCTCCACTTGGGGCAGGACCTCCTCCCCGACCCGGAGAGGGCATGCTACCCTTTTCCGGCTCAAGACCATGGCCTCGGATTTGGAGGAACTGATCCTCATCCCGGCCGCATCACACTCGGCTGCAAACCGCTCCAGTGAAAGTTGTAAATCACGAACTGATGAAGCCAGTAGGACCACATCATCTGCAAAAAACAGAGAAGCGATTCTAAGGTCACCAAAACGGATCCTCTCAACACCTTGGCTGCGCCTAGAAATTCTGTCCATAAAAGTTATGAACAGAATCGGTGACAAAGGGCAACCTTGGCGGAGTCCAACTCTCACCGGAAACGAGCCTGACTTACTGCCGGCAATGCGGACCAAGCTCTGACACCGGTCGTACAGGGACCTAACAGCCCTTATCAAAGGGCCTGGTACCCCATACTCCCGGAGTACCCCCCACAGAACCCCCCGAGGGACGCGGTCGAATGCCTTCTCCAAGTCCACAAAACACATGTAAACTGGTTGGGCAAACTCCCACGCACCCTCCAGGACCCTGCTGAGGGTGTAGAGCTGGTCCAGTGTTCCACGACCAGGACGAAAACCACACTGCTCCTCCTGAATCCGAGGTTCGACTATCCGACGGACCCTCCTCTCCAGAACCCCTGAATAGACCTTACCAGGGAGGCTTAAGAGTGTGATCCCCCTATAGTTGGAACACACCCTACGGTCCCCCTTTTTAAATAGGGGAACCACCACCCCAGTCTGCCAATCCAAGGGAACTGCCCCCGATGTCCACGCGATATTGCAGAGTCGCGTAAGCCAACACAACCCTACAACATCCAGAGCCCTAAGGAACTCCGGGCGAATCTCATCCACCCCCGGAGCCTTGCCACCGCGGAGCTTTTTAACCACCTCGGCGACCTCAGCACCAGAGATCGGAGAACCCGACCCAAAGTCCCCAGGCTCTGCTTCCTCAGTGGAAGACGTGCCAGTAGGATTGAGGAGGTCTTCGAAGTATTCCGCCCACCGACTCACAACATCCCGAGTTGAGGTCAGCAGCACGCCACCTCCACCATAAATGGTGTTGGTCTCGTACCTCTTTCCCCCCCTGAGACGCCGGATGGTGGACCAGAATCGCCTCGAAGCCGTACGGAAGTCATTCTCCATGGCCTCTCCGAACTCCTCCCACGCCCGAGTTTTTGCCTCAGCAACCACCCGAGCCGCATGCCGCTTGGACTGCCGGTACCTATCAGCTGCTTCCGGGGTCCCACAAGCCAAAAAGGCCCAATAGGACTCCTTCTTCAGCCTGACAGCATCCCTCACTGCCGGTGTCCACCACCGGGTTCGAGGGTTGCCACCTCGACAGGCACCAACAACCTTGCGGCCACAGCTCCGATAAGCTGCCTCGACAATAGAGGCGCGGAACACGGCCCACTCGGACTCCATGTCCCCCGCCTCCCTCGGAACGTGTTCAAAGCTCTCCCGGAGGTGGGAGTTAAAGCTCCGTCTTACGGGAGACTCTGCCAGACGTTCCCAGCAGACCCTCACGATACGTTTGGGTCTGCCAGGTCTGACCGGCATCCTCCCCCACCATCGGAGCCAACTCACCACCAGGTAGTGGTCAGTAGACAGCTCCGCCCCTCTCCTCACCCGAGTGTCCAAGACATGCGGCCGCAGATCAGATGAGACGACAACAAAGTCGATCATCGAACTGCGACCTAGGGTGTCCTGGTGCCAAGAGCACATATGGACACCCTTATGCTTAAACATGGTGTTCGTTATGGACAATCCATGACGAGCACAGAAGTCCAATAACAGAACACCACTCTGGTTCAGATCAGGGGGGCCGTTCCTCCCAACCACACCCCTCCAGGTCTCACTGTCATTGCCCACGTGAGCGTTGAAGTCCCCCAGTAGAACAAGGGAGTCCCCAGGAGGCGCACTCTCCAATACCCCCTCCAAGGACTCCAAAAAGGGTGGGTAGTCTGAGCTGCCGTTTGGTGCATAGGCACAAACAACAGTCAGAGCCCGTCCCCCCACACGTAGGCGAAGGGAGGCTACCCTCTCGTTCACCGGGGTGAACCCCAACGTACAGGCACCAAGATGGGGGGCAACCAGTATGCCCACTCCTGCTCGGCGCCTCTCACCAGGGGCAACTCCAGAGTGGAAGAGTGTCCAACCCCTCTCAAGGAAACTGGTTCCAGAGCCAGAGCCATGCGTTGAGGTGAGTCCGACTATTTCTAGTCGGAACCTCTCAACCTCACACACTAGCTCAGGCTCCTTCCCCACCAGAGAGGTGACATTCCATGTCCCAATGGCCAGCTTCTGTAGCCGAGGATCAGACCGCCAGGGTCCCCGCCCTCGGCCGCCACCCATCTCACATTGCACCCGACCCCTTTGGCCCCTCCCACAGGTGGTGAGCCCATGGGAAGGGGGACCCACGTCTCCTCTTCGGGCTGTGCCCGGCCGGGCTCCATGGGTAAAAGCCCGGCCACCAGGCGCTCGCCAGCGTGCCCCACCTCCGGGCCTGGCTCCAGAGTGGGGCCCCGGTGACCCGCGTCCGGGCGAGGGAAAACTTAGTCCATTAATTGTACTCATCATAGGGGTTTTTGGGCTGCACTTTGTCTGATCCCTCACCTAGGACCTGTCTGCCTTGGGTGACCCTTCTAGGGGCATGAAGCCCCTGACAGCATAGCTCCTAGGATCATTGGGACACTCAAACCCCTCCACCACGGTAAGGTGGCAGCCCAGGGAGGGGCTGCCACCCCTCCCTGGGCAATAATAATAATAATAATGTGTTTGTCTGTCATCTGTGTCAGCGTAACAGCGGAGTGACTAACTTTTATAATTCATAAGCGGATTTGTGCCATTTAATGCAGTACCGCTAATAACTAATTATCTATCAGTAAAAACGAATAAACTTATTTACAGGCTCTTATGCTGGCTCCGTAGCTGCTCGTTTTACCTTTTTCCCCCTTGCTCCCTCACCGGAAAGAGCAGAGAGGAGGGTGTGGTGATATGTCCTAGTTGGGTTGCCGTAGCTAGTATAAACTGAGCATGCGCAGTGTGTGTGTTTAGTTGTGAACTGAGCCTGAGGAGACGTTAACATGTCGTGCTATTAACAGTTCAATAAAGCTGAGTTTGCCAAGCTACCTCGTGAGTCCACCGCCCGTTCTTCACAGAAGCAGCCGTTCATGACATGGTGTCAGAAGTGGCCGACAGGACGCCTTACTGAGTTACTGAGTTAAATGGCAAAGTTCGGTCCACCCGAATCCTTCGACTTTTCGCGCCCGGCAGAATGGCCGATGTGGCGTCGTCGCTTTGATCGCTACAGAATAGCATCAAAGTTGGACGGAGAGAGCGGAGAGGTACAAGTTAACACGCTTCTTTATGCCCTGGGAAGAGAGGCAGAGGCTATTTACGACTCGTTTGTGTACGAGAGAGTAAATGTGGCGGCTGATGAATATGAAGAAATCGAGGAGACACATCCTGAGCTAGATTACACGACGGTAATGGCGAAATTCAGCGACCATTTTGTGCCAAGAAGAAATGTTATTCACGACAGAGCTTGCTTTCATAAAAGAGTGCAGAAAGCCGGAGAGCCTGTTGAAGCATTCGTCAGAAGCTTATATGAACTAGCTCAAAACTGTGAGTTTGGAGGCACAAAAGATGAACACATTCGAGACAGAATTGTGATTGGAATACTGGACCACAGTATTTCTGAAAAACTGCAGTTGGAGGCAAACCTCACGCTAGAACGAGCTATTCAGATAGCAAGGCAAAGTGAACAAATAAAGCAGCAGAGTGCTAGCTTGCGTGTCGAACACATGGTCGACGCTATGAGTCAAGGGGGACGCCATTTTAAAACATCAAAGAGCGACAACGACGCAAGATGGAGGCGAAAACCGGAGCCCAGTGAGCCCAAAGACCCCTTCACATGTTCACGCTGTAATAGACAACATGGAAAAACGCAGCCATGTCCAGCAAAGAACAAGAGGTGCCATAAATGCAATAAATTGGGACATTTTGAAATAGTCTGCAAATCAAAAATGCTGAAAGAGGTGACAGTAGTTTCTAACAATTCAGTAGAGAGTGACGACATGATTTTTCTTGGAGCAGTAACTAATGTAAAGCCAGCTATAATAGAGCAGCCAGATTCAGAAAGTGAGTGGCTTGTAGAATTACCTATAAATGGCTGTACAGTCAGATTTAAAATCGACACAGGTGCAGATATAACAGTGATGTCGCTGACTACATTTAATAGACTGCCAAATAGCCCAAGATTAGTCACAGAAGCTAAAATGCCACTGGTCACCAGCCCTGGAGGTGAAGTCCACTGTGTAGGCAGGTTTATGGCCATAAGTCAGTTTAAAGGACAGAAATACAGTTTCTGGGTCACAGTTATAAAGGGACCCTATGCTCATAACCTGTTGGGAGGTAGTGTAGCTAGGAAGATGGGTTTAGTCAGGAGAATTAATAATATTAATACAGACCTCTTAGAGGATGTTTTTGGAGAAATAGGCCTGCTAAAATGCAACCCGGTAAAAATTGAACTGAGAGCAGAT
>JBBPBX010093025.1:0-13627 GCA_038048925.1 Garcialebias charrua
ACAGTCGTCGGTGTACCAGCGCTCCAGCAATGGACCGATTTCGGGCCGCAGATCTACGTTCCAGCTTAAGGCCGATTTCGGGCTGCGGATCCTGGAGTACTCCTGGGACAAGAGGTGGCGGTGTGAGAGGCAGTCATCGGCGGACCTGAGCTCCAGCTTTGGGACGATTTCGAGCTGTGGACCTGCGTTCCGGCTTCGGGCCGATTTTGGGCCACAAATCCTGGGAGAATCAGGGGCTGAGAGTTTTCATCTCCGGATTGGAGGTGCGGCGAGGACTGGGCTACAGCGGAGTTTGAGGGCTAGTGGGCTCTGCACAACTGGCTAACGGCTAAAGGTTCATGGTTCAAGACTTAAAAAATCAAGACCATCGGGGCCGCAATCATGAGTAATGGCAAAATCAAAAACAAAAAAAACATGATCTGTTGGAAACTAATTCAGATGACATGGAAGAGATTTAAAAATCTTTGAACTTTATGAGTACTGAAATCGTGAATTTTTCAGCCCAATAGAAACTTTTGCTGGAAGAAGTAAAACAATTAAGAGTACAATTAAATATGAAGGATAAAAAATTTAAGCAACTTGAACATAGGGTGGATGAATTGGAACAACATTCTAGACAAGACAACCTAGTCATATCTGGTCTTGCGATAAAAACTTCGTATTCAAAGGCCACTTCTGGCAAAGGTATTGCTGAAGGTGCATCTCCACAGGAGCAGAGGTCTCTGGAAGAACAGGTGGTGACTTTTCTTCATGACAAGGAAATAGACATTAAGTATGAAGACATTTCTCTATGTCATACCTTGCCCAGCAATGCTGATAGATCTAAACCGGTTATTGTGGTAAGATTCATTAGTAGGAAATCTAAAAACGCTGTAATCATGCAAGCATTCATTTTATAGTTATTTTATTTTATTGTTTTGAATATGTCTTGTTTTAATTTAAATTAAATGAATGAATAAACAAACAAACAAACAAACAAATATTTAGATTTCTTCACAACTTTCCTTCATACATTCCAATGAAAGAGGAACTGAGCGCACACAAGACACCACCCCTGACATGCCACTATTTAAATACAAACTGGATTCCCAAAAGTTGGGACACTAAATAAATTGTAAATAAAAACCGAATGCAATGGTGTGGAGATGGCAAATGGGAATATTTTATTTGTAATAGAACATATATGACAGATCAAAAATTTAATCTGAGTAAATGTAAAATTTTAAAGGAAAAATATGTTAATTCAAAATTTCACAGTGTCAACAAATCCCAAAAAAGTTGGAACAAGTAGCAATAAGTGGCTGGAAAAAGGAAATTGAGCATATAACAAACAGCTGGAAGACCAATTAACACTAATTAGGTCAATTGACAACATGATTGGGTATAAAAAGAGCTTCTCAGAGTGTCAGTGTCTCTCAGAAGCCAAGATGGTAAGAGGATCACCAATTCCACCATTGTTGCGCAGAAAGATAGTGCAGCAATACCAGAATGGTGTTACCCAGCGTAAAATAGCAAAGACTTTTAAGTTATCATCATCAACCGTGCATAACATCATCAAAAGATTCAGAGAATCTGGAACAATCGCTGTGCATAAAAGTCAAGGCCGTAAAACTCTACTAGATGCTCGTGATCTCCGGGCCCTTAAACGTCACTGCACCTCAAACAGGAATGCCACCGTAGCGACTATCCTGCAAAGTCGCTGAGCGGCTGAATAGGGAAGTGGTTGTTGACGCGCGAGCTGATCGTGATGTAAATCCAAGTTGTAGTTGCAATATTTTATTTGTCGATATTCCAAGCAAAAACATTGTGCAAAAAGGCGGCATAAAAGGGAGGGGCATGGCTCATCTGATTCTAGCAGTAAAACCAAAAGAGCTTAGCGGTCATCAAAAAATAGACCTTCCCCATCATAGTGACTGCTGGCTCCTCTCCAACAAGCGATCTATATTCCCTAATAACACCACGTGATCCCATACTACCCTTGTCCACAACATTCTGGTCCCTAATTATTACCTCATTACACAGTAATAATTACTCGTATAACACCATAACCTAAGATATACACTGCATCAAAACACACAATGAGATAACATAACACATTCAAACAATTCATGAAAGTAATTTGCAAATAGTCAAACAATCATCTTTTCTTCCTTTTTTGTGTTTTTTTTGTATTCCATTCATGGTCAATCAGTCATAGGCCAGAGGTTACCAGCACTTAGCCTAAAAATAGTCAGTCTGGTGGTGGTCCCAAAGACAGCAACAGTTGGTGGCACAGACGTCATTGCGGTCCCATTGACAGCAATAGGTGGCAGCACAGTCATCGTGGCATCCCATTGACAGCAAGAGATGGCTGCACAGCCGTCGTGGCGGTCCCAATGACAGCAATTGTTGGTGGCACGGATGTCGTGGCGGTCCCATTGACAGCAACAGTTGGCGGCACAGCCGTTGTGGCAGTCCCAGTGACAGCCAAAGATGCCATTTCTCCTAAGAAATGAAATCTTCTCATTATGAGGTTTCCCAAGGGCGTAGATTTCATTTCATTATTGGGGGGGACCATAAACAGGGAATTTTTTAAAGAGCAATTTTGGGGGGGTCGGCAAAGTTACAGTGAAATGTAATGCAAAATGTACAGAGGGAAGTTTATCCAAAATGTATGCATATTGTAGTGGACCTACCCAGGGTCAAACTAAGGTTTTTGAACTGTTCCAGAGATGACCTTTACTGACCTCTCAGTAAAGCAAGACATTTACCACAAAATCATTCCATTAGTTGTAATCTGAGAATATAGTCACCAAAAGAGACTATTTCTGTCTTTGATTTTAGGCTGATGTGATCAAAAGAATAACTTTTGTCATTTTCATGATATATGTTATATGCTGTTATTCTTTAAATGTGAAACATCAATGTGTCATTTCTGCAAGTGAAAAGGTGTCAAAGTTCAGCTAAAATGTCAAACTGACTTACACTGAAATTGTTTTTGTCGAGTTTCAGCTAAAACTCTCATCTAGCGTCTGAAAGTCTCTCACTCAGATACTTTTCCAAAACAATTTCCTTCTCTGCGCTGAATTTCACCTTGAATAGTGATAACAAGTGGACCAATGAAAAAGAGACAAGCCTCACTCCTCTCTTTGATCCTTTTTTAAGTTCTAAGCTGTTGCTGGAACGTCAGAGTTTCTGGGAGCTTCAAAGACATGAAGACGTCCCAAAGAGCTGAATGAATGCCTGTCACCCGCCAAGGACAGTCATTCGGCTAAGGACTAAATAACAGGCTGTTATGAGTCCACTTCGAACGAGCGCAAGCTCAAAACTTTGTTTATTCCTTCCTGGAATAAGTTTATCTTGAAGTCAGAGGCCAGGAGCTGACATATTCTCTGATGACCAAGCGGAAACCAGGAGACGTTGAAACGTAAACTAGAACCAGTTTTGGACGTGCTGGGACTAAAGGACTCTGCGCATCTGAAGGCTGGTGTCATTTCTTTATCAGACTCGTCGTCGAAAACGTCAAAACGTACCTGGATTTTAGCAGAAGTCGGATGGAAGTGTCACTTTTGGTATCATGCTCAAGATAATTTCCTTTAAACCATCTCCCATCTTCCTCCTATCTTTTTCCCTCAATTCTAAGCTGGAAACTATTTAAGCTAAGGAGCCCTCAGACTAAATATGTTTAACATCCAATATTGAAGTCTGTTGTGTTAAATTTAAGTGTGCTGACGTATTAAATTGAAAGAAAGTGAAATCATGTCAATCAAGTGTAATGGTGTTAATTTAGTTGATTTATTTTAAATAAATGGTAGTGTCGCCTGGCATACCAACTAAGTTAACGTCTTTGTCACTTAATGGCCTTGTTTATTTATCCATCATAAAGATCACAGAAATATTGGGTAAACTGAAAAAGAAAAGAATCCGTGAAATTACTATTCAATCTGAATAAGTAGATTAATTAAGGATAAAGAGGTCAGCTTAATACTGACCCCTGTTAAAATCCTTTAGTTACATCTGGGTGGCACTATATGTGTTTAAAGACACAATATATGGTCTCCCTCATGTTTCCTTCATCTGGTGGCCGTACGAGTTTTTCTGAAAGTTTATTGATAAATTTGAGATCTCTCGTGAACTTGAAACGTTATGTTGGCATGATTGTTCCAATTTTTGGACTCTGAAGGTGATAATTTTTGGCTGGAGTGTTCAAGACAGGCAGATTCTGCATGTTTTTATCATTTGAAGCTGAGAGATTGTTATTGTTCAACTCTGTTACACGCTGTTGGAAGCATTCAGGTGTGGTTTTGTCAGCCCGTGGTCTGTGGGGGGGTTCTGGTTCCGTTCGGCCCAGTTCACGCACAGACTCCGGTACAAAGCTTTGTTTGACCGCCGTGTCAAAAGCCTGAAAGCTATAATTAACATCTAAAAGATCGCTGTGCTGGTATTTTACATATTAGAGCAGGTCGAAAAAGCATATTACTGTTAGAACGTTGTCGGCTGGGTTCTGTCAGACCCGTTTCCTGCTCCATTAAAAAGTGGACGGAACCGACCTTTAAGTGGCTCCGAGCGAGTCCGTGTTTGTTCTGCAGCTGCAGTGCTGGGTTACTAAACGTAGCTAAGTCGTGCCTGTTTTAATTGTGATTGCCACGTTTCAGAATTTTGGGAAGTTAATTTGAAGCGTTTGAGTTGTTTTAAGGGTCTGTAAAGTTGCGTTCTATTGTGCTAATAGGTAGCGTTAAAGGCTACGTGTACACGTTTGTTTATGAGCTGTGATTGGATAAACGAGAGCTGTGAGCTGTCAATCACTCGTGGCGAGCGCTGATTCGCTGTAGTGGGAACGCACGCCGTTGCGACCAACCCACTTTGTCGTCATTTCCGGCACTGCCGTGGTCGAAGGTAAGAAAACTTCATTCACCATGAACGCTTGGGAATGAACTACAAACGCTGTGATTGATTGGTTGACGTCACGTATCTGTTTAGCGAGCTCCGCCTCGCTCAACGGAAGCTGGTGACGCGCTGCGTCGACCCGCCTACTTGTGTCGTCATTTCCAGGTGCACTTCGGGTGACAAGCAGTTCACACACGGAGATTTCATTTAAAGTTTAGAAACTCATTTGAAGCCATCTAAACTGTCTAACAACATAGATTTGTCTCTGACAAGAACGTGGTTCGAGCGTTTATCACTGATACACTAGAAACTAACTCTGAAAAGGTTGTTTTTAGTTTAAATACTGATAAAACAAAATCAGTCTCCTCGTGATATCAAGTCTCGAAACTGCCCCCTGTTTGTTAAAAGACATTGACAGATGAGTTTTCTCAAAAACATCATAAAAACGTCCGCATTTTTATGGTGAGTTACCAGCTTTTAAATTTGTTCTGTACACAAACAATAACTCCTGTTTATTTTAAATAAATTATTTAGAATAACAGAGGTACAGACAAACATTTTTGCTTATTTTAAATACAAAAGAATTTAAAATAACAAACAAAAGTACAGTTTTCACTCCAGATAACTGAATTTTTTTTCCTTTCTCTTCCTTTTCTCTGACACATCACCTTCCACAGTTATCCTGTGCACATTTAAACTTTCCTGTTTATTTCAAATAGTGAAAAGTTTAGAATAACGAATACAGAGCATCTTTTATTTTGATTTTCACTGAAATTCCAGATAAAAGATGGCAGGCGCAGAGGGTGAGACCCCTAACACCACTGATACGGGGCAGCCTGTGCCAACTGAAGGCCACGACCCGACCAAAGCAGATTGGATCGAACATGCCTTATTTTCACTCACAGGGTCCATCACAAACTATCATGAAGAGACACAGTTGATGGAGGAAGCAGATGTGGACAGAGCATTAAAAACTGTAACAGCTGGAACCACAACGGCTGAAAAGAAAGCAGACAGAGATAAACGTTTGGCTAAATTAAGCCTTCTGTTAAAGGCCAAGCTAGACTTTGAAACTGCTGTACGCCGGGCTGTCTCTACATCATGTTTAACAGCACAAATGGAGGTTGCCACTTTACAGCAGGAGGTAAAGAGTTTAACACAGTCGAGTATGGGCAGCGCTGAACAAGCGCGTAGTCTCTACGAAGAATGCACAGTGTTAAAAAGGGATTTTGACCAATCACAAGGTGAGTTGGAAAAATGTGTGGTGGAGAGGGATAAGTATTACCATCAGTACAAGTCGCTTCAGGCGGATTGTGAGGAGGCACGGGACGCGCTGGACAAATGCACGGACACCCTGGAATCATTATCACTACGGTACACAAGGCTGCAAGATGATTATAGAAAATCACAAGAGCAGCACATGATGTTACAACGTGAAAATGATGGGTTAAGAGTCCAACTGAACAGTTGTAGAATAGAGCGTGCATCAGCAATGAACAAACTCTTTGACGAAGAGAGAAAATGTTTGGATCTCATGAGTAAACACCTTGAGAATCCACCGCCTCCGCCGCCCCCTCCCATACCTGATGACCCACTCCCTCCTCCACCGCCCCCGCCCATGCCCGATGCACTACTCCCTCCGCCACCACCTCCACCTCAACAGACATTTGCTGGGACAACCCAATGGCAGGTACCTACGTACCCCATGTCTACAGGTGTACCTGGTGCGCAGACGGGTGGGTATATGGTAAATGGTAAATGGAGCTTATTTATATAGCGCTTTCCAGCCCCCTGTGAGGAGCCCCAAAGCGCTTTACAATACCAGCCATCCACCCATTCATTCAGACATTCATACACCGGTAGTGGTAGCCTGCCTTGCAAGGCGCCATCCAGACCTACCGGGAGCAACTCGGGGTTAAGTGTCTTGCCCAGGGACACAACGACACATGGTGGGCGGATGCGGGATTCGAACCTCCAACCTTCCGATCAGGGGTCGACTGCCATTACCACTACACCACGGCCGCCCATATCACTATTAATGGCTCTCAATTCGCTGTCCCAATAGAACAACTCCATAAAATTTCCCAGTTCGTTCAACGTTTTGAGCCAGGGCAATATGGTTCGACTGAAACCGATACCTATCTGAAAGACATTGAGTTTAAACTGGCATGCTATCCGAACGCTACGGTTGACGATAAAATCAGTTTGATCAAACTCACCACAAACAGGAAAGTGCAGCACTTCATTGCGCGTCAACCAGTCGCAATTTTGAAGGATTACAAACTTTTCTGCGAAACTCTACTGCAAGAATATGCTCCTCGCATGGGAGACGTTGGCTACCAAGCCGCATTGAAAATCACTCAGGGGCAGAATGAACATCCAATCCCATATTATGACAGACTTTTCGAAGCCTTTTTTGGTGATCGGAATGAGCCAGGGATGGAGGATGAACGTGATTTTAAGTTTCTTTTTATGAACAATCTATATTCAGAGATTGGTTCAACGGCCAACCTCATGGCCGACTACAGAGAAAAAACCATGCGTGAATTAAAGGAGTGCGCTATACGTGTTTTTGAAACATACAAGCGACACAAGAAACCAGTAGAGGTGTATCCAGGTGAAAAGGTCAAATACCAAACGCTAGACCTTGAAGGAGCAAGAGCGCCAGCTCACTCTTTTAAGGAAGGCGAGAATAAACAAAATTTCCAACCTGACAGACCGCAAAATGAAGGTGTCCGCTGGAACAAAGACCAAAAGGGGTCCAGAGACCCTAAGTGGTACAGGCCGCATCAAGAGGAAGAACCCCATCATCAAAAAAGGGGGGCATTCCAAAAGAAAAAGAAATATGGGTCCCAAGGAGACTCATATGAAAGAGGGTGGTCCCAGAGGGGACCCCCGAGCAATGCGCCAGCTCCTGCACCTCAAACTGAACAGTCTGGGGCGAGGAAAAACCCACAGAAGTTCCAGAAAAAAGGCCCTAAACCTCTGTCCTCAGAAGAGATGGAGAACATACGTCGGTTGTTAGAAAGTTTGAAAAAAACAAACAAGGAAAACAAACCTGGAGTAATGTGTAGCACTATCATTGATAGTGACTCAGAACACACAAATAACAGCAATGCCACAATTGCTGACAGTCACCAAGATACTGATGGTCAGGATGCTGACAATCAGGGTACAGACAGTCAACAAGACGTTGACTGTAACCATGACATCATTGTTACAGAGTCCGAGAGCCCCTCATCAGAAAAAGGGGGGGAAAGCTCACTCACCAAAGACAATGACTCGTCACAGACCGATCACTCAGACCCATGTGTGACTGCACTACCAGTACAGGTGAATGAAAATCACACAGACAATGGTAGACGTAACAAACGTCGGAAAAAACCTGATAGGTTCCTGTGTAACATTATCAGGAAGGGGCCCGCTAAGAAGGCTTACCTGTCAATCACTTTAGAAGGGGTCCTCACAGAAGAGGCCCTCCTGGATGGTGGGGCTGACATAACCATTATGTCTCCCACACTGTTGAAGGAGCTACGGATAGCCGCTAGCGGTGTTGACAGGGAAATACCCCTCAAAGAATGTGCTGTAGTATTGCAGGGACTCTCAGAGACGAGAACAACCCTAACAGCTATAGCCATGGTTCATATGCAGATTGGTGAAATGACGCTATACCACCCGGTACACGTGTCCGCCGTTGACTCATTCCCATTTTTGGTCGGCCAAGACTTTATAAACCGCTTCGACGCGATTATAGATTATGGCGATCAGACAATGTGGACCAGAGTGAGCCAACCACTGCCAATCGATATGCCTACACAAGGTGACACTGACTGTCTAACAGCAGGTACCGCGGAAGGCACAAAGGGATCCTCCAACGAGAGCACAATCCCGGTAAGTGAACCTTCAGCAACAGGTGAGGCAGAAAAGGCCCAACGAGAGAGCCTCCTCTGCGAGCTGAAACAGTCGGCACTCACTGAACACTACCTACCACAGGTAGTCAAAGGTGTTGAGATCCAAGGATCCCACACCGATGATGCTGTTCTGTCTCCTTGGACGGAGAAATCAGCGATCAGCCAAGCTTTCTATGGAACCTTGGTTAAAAAACAGCTGGGTCTAGAAATGAACAAAAAGGCTTTCCGCTTTTCGTTAGACCCCAACGATAAACAGGTAATGACCGCAATAGGGATCATTGACCTGAAACTAATCTGGAACCAACGAGAACTGGATCACCCGTTCCTCGTGGTCCCGAACTTACCACATGCAACCTACATAGGCTCCGACATTTTGGTAAGATTAGGTGTCCGAGTGGACATCAACAACAATGTACTGTGGTCACTAGACACAGCCACAAAGGAGTCTCCTGTGCTAACCACAGAGAACCTTAAGGCTGGACAGACCATTCCAGAGGTCTGCCAGATTGCTAACAGCCATAACACTGCGGTACCACCTCAGGTTATGAACAAGCCGGTGATGTGTCACATCATGAAAGGACAAGCTATTAGCACAAAACAGGCATACTTTCAACCATCTCCTATGTTTTTCAAATTGGGACTGTCCATAGAGGCCACATGCCACGTGACCCTCGACTGCAGAACCACGACTGTTGCTGTGTGCAACACAAGCACAGAAGAGGTACTGATCCCAAAAAACACACAGTTAGGATGGTTGATCTCTACTGATTTTCATGATTTTGAGCTAAGCATTCCATTTCTGGGAGGACTCCCAGAAAACTTGATCCCAAATCAACACACGGGGCAAGTCTTGTTCACGAAACCAACACAGGCCATAGCTCTTTTCTCCCCCACTGAGTCCGACCAGGACACTGTCCGCAGGTTCGGTTTCAACAAAGGAGACAGTCTATGCCCTCAAACTTACAGTGCACTACCTGTTGACAGGTTTTACGACACTGAAGGGGACTCACTGGAGCTCCCCAAAGAACAAGAACCCCTCTCAGTTGCTTCACAGATTGACCAGGTGGTCGCCCAAGCCGACGCCCTGAAAACTGATGAAGAAAGGGACAAACTTCGCAAAGTTCTTCTAAAATATGAGAAATCATTCTCAACTGACTCGATGGATTGTGGGTTGACCACGCTCCACACAGTGAGCATCCCAACCCCGCCTAATGCTCCCCCTGCATTTGTCAGACAGTACAAGATTCCTCTGGCAGCACATCAACCTATCAGAGAAATCATTAATGACCTGTTAGAAAAAGGTATCATCCGATACTGTAACAGCACTTACTCTGCGCCTTTATGGCCGGTGTTAAAACCAAATGGTAAGTGGAGACTCACTATAGACTACAGAAAGCTAAACAAACAAGTTCCCTTATCCAGATGGCCTATGACGCAGCTCCAACAGGAACTGCCCAAGGTCACCAATGGTAAGTACTTCTCGACCCTCGACGTCGCCTCTGGTTTTTGGACCATCCCTGTGCGCGCCGAGGACCAATACAAACTAGCTTTCACTTTTGGCGGCCGTCAATACACCTTTAACAGGTGTCCCTTTGGCTACGCTAACTCACCTGCAGAGTTCAACATCTTCTTGAACAAAGCATGTCCAGACGCCCATGAGCGTGGGACACTGATCTACGTGGACGATGTCCTTCTGAGGCAGCCGACATTGGACTCACATTTGGCTGAGATCGACCACGTTCTGAATCAACTAACAACTGCTGGTGCTAAGATATCACTGTCAAAATGCCAATGGTGCAGAACCAAGGTGGACTACGTTGGCCTACTTGTAGGTCCAGACGGAGTACAACCACAGCTGACTCGCACCCAAGGCCTCGACAATCTCAAAGTCCCCACCAATCTCAAAGAACTACAAAGTTTTCTGGGCGTGTGTAACTACTCGAACCAATTCATCGAAAACTATGCGGACCTTGCGAAACCACTGACTGAACTCCTTAAAAAAGACGTACCATTTGTTTGGACTGACAAACAGCAACAGGCAATGGACGCTCTTATAAACAGGATCAAGTCAGCCCCTTGTTTAGTCTACCCAGACTACAACAAAGAGTTTTACTTGGAAGTGGGCTTCTCAGCTCATTGCATAAGTGCAGGTCTGTACCAGATACACGACAGAGACAAACGTGTAGTAGCCTACGCCAGCAAAACGATGGCAGGCCCCGAGTTGAGATTCTCAGACTGTGAGAAAGCTTTACTGACCACAGTGTGGGCAGTTAAACATTTCTCCAGCTACATTGGTGGACAGAAAATCATTGTGGAAACACAACACCAGCCAGTGACTTTTCTTAACAGTGAACGCATCAGAGATGGTGTGGTGACAAACTCACGTGTTGCAACGTGGCTCATGGCGCTTCAAAGTTTTAACCTAGACATACGTTATGGTCAAAACAAGAAGTCTCATCTGGGGACGGACTTGGCAATCTGCCAGAAGTGTACACAAGATGTACCAGCCACCCAGCCGCCGGTTGAGGTAAAACCCCCAGTAACTGAAGACCCGAATCACCACTTCTTTGATGACAATATCTGCAAAGATATGACAACATTGTACGTGGATGGATCTTCATTCCTCCGCGACAAGATCTGCAGAGCAGGTGTTGGAGGGGTCCTCCTCCAAGACCAAGAGCAGATAACTTTCAGCTACAAATTAGGATCTCAGACTTCTCAGTACGCTGAGATTGCAGGAATCCTAATAGCTCTCCAGATGGTAGTAGAACGCTCTATCAAGACGCTAGTCATCTGCACTGACTCTAACTATGCTCGTTTGAGTTTCGCTTGTCACCTCGCTGTGTGGAAACAGAACGGTTTCCTAACAAGCGACAGAAAAGTGGTCAAACACAAAGAGCTTTTCATAGCGTGTGATCACTTGGTGACATCTCACGACTTACAGATCTACTGGAAGAAAGTTCCAGGACATTCTAGAGTCCCAGGCGATGACAAGTACTACAATGACATTGCAGATTCCTTAGCCAAAGAAGGAGCCGACGAAGGTCCTCTATGGTCCTTCGACCCCTCCTGGTTAATCAAGACTCTGTCAATACAACCTACAGTCAGGGTAATGGCAGTCACACGTGCACAGGCCGCAGCCAGACCTGCTGACAACGCAGTCTCTGTACGACCCGCACTGACTGACCCAGACATCATCCAACTACAGAAGTCGGATCCTGCTATCAACTCCATGATACTGTACCTGACTGATCCGGAGAAAAACACTCCGTCTAAAGACGAACTGGATTCCGATCCAGACCTTAAAGTCCTTTATCAGCTGCGCAAACAGCTAAAACTAATCAAAGGCATCCTAACTTTCGCTCATGGACCAACGTCCTCACCTGTGTTCGTGGTTCCCCATGAACAAAGGGGGGTGATGTTAGTTCATGCCCATGATCTCCCGTCCGCAGGACACAAAGGAGATAAAGCCACGCTGACGGCATTAAAACAAATTGCCTATTGGCCTGGAATGAAAAAGGATGTCAAGGACTACATTGAAGGGTGCGTGGTCTGTGGCCAGTTTCAGCCAACCAGACCACTTCACAGAGCACCACTGCAAAGCAGAGGCATTGCATTCCCATGGTCTGACCTCCAGATCGACTGGGTTGGACCACTCACTAAGAGCTCTAGAGGAAATAAATATTTTCTCACGGTAACCTGTGCATTCACCAAATGGGTAGAATGCCTACCAGCTCCTAACGACACAGCACAAACCACTGCTATGTTGTTAATGAATCATATATTCTCAAGGTTTGGACTTCCCCTTCGGGTGAACTCAGACCAAGGTACACACTTCACAGGTGAAGTGATGAAAGAACTGTGGAAGACGCTAGGCGTCAAGGCCAACTTTCATGTCGGCTACCACCCACAGGCTTCAGGCCAAGTAGAGAGAGCAAACAGAACTGTGGTGAGTATTTTGAAGAAATACGTGGCTGCAAACCACAAGGACTGGGACGTGAAACTCCCTCTGGTCCTCATGGCCATAAGAGCCACTCCACACACATCAACTGGCATCTCTCCCTTCGAGATGATGACCGGTCGACAAATGACTCTCCCTCTACACCTGTTGTACCAACCAGGCGACGCCGCCATGGCGACAGCCTACACTACACAACAATACATGAAAGATTTGAATGTACACCTCAGAAACACTTTTGCTTTCGCCCAGAAAAACCTGGAAAAATCCGCTGAAGGACGCAAGGCGTACTACGACCAAAAGGCCTCTCACAATGAACTCCAAGTGGGAGACAGAGTCTGGTACTATACGTTCGCCCCAGCAACCGGGAAAGGAGGGTCCGAGACCGGAACTCTCGCCCGCAAACTAATGCCCAGGTGGACTGGACCTCATCTGATAACAGACAAAGTGTCCTCAGTCGTCTACGAAATCAAAATCAGCAAAGGCCGCAAAGAGCCAATTGCTAAATGGGTACATCGAAATCAGATCAAACCTTACAAGGCGTTCAATGAATCCACAAAAGACAAAGATCTCACAACTCACCGACTTCATGGGATAATAAGGTCGTACAAACACAAGTTAGTAAATAAACTAATCAGGTTTAAACTACCGTATTTTCCACCCTATAAGTCGCATTGTCCAATTTGAACTTAGAAACGCTAAGCCTAAAACCCACAACAAAAACTAATCTTAACAACCGTTTAAATCCACGAGATTTAATTTGACCTCGGTTATAAAGTTGAGACCTGTTTTTCTTGTGTGTTGCACTTTGGAATCTGACGACAAGAGTGTGTCGAAGCAGTGAAACGTTGTTTCCTTGTTGTTTAGTCATTACTGTTGTCGTTAGTTGAGA
>JBBPBX010093027.1:0-13627 GCA_038048925.1 Garcialebias charrua
TACAAGGGATTAACTTTTGGACACAATTTAATACATATGGCTGCCACAGCTAACTGACCTTAGAAATCGCATGAATGGCTACAATTCAGTCTATTTTACAGACATTGTGTTGAATGAAGAAAGAGTCCTATCGGGCCTTGTTGGTTGGTGGGGTTCTGGAAGCAGCTGAGGAGTATCGGAGGGTCAAGCCATATGTGACAAACACAAGGCCCAGGGGCCAAATGTGGCCCTTGTTGACATTTTGTCTGGCCCCCAAGAAGATATATGAACCTAAAATACTTCTATCCCTTGAATATTTTCATTATTCTTTGATTATGATGTTGAAAGCACACCAGAGAACATCAAATGAGACCAATCAAACTCTTGTTGAGGAGACTGTAACCCAGAAAAGATGCTGGGTATCTGATTTGAGTTTATGTAGTTTCTGAAATTGGCCTTTAATTTGGAAAAGGTTTTAATTTTAGCCCCTTTTATAAGAGAGTTTGACACCCCTGAGCAAAGCGGTCCGCAGCCTTGGCTGTTGCTGAAGCAAAAGCTCAGACATGGGAGGAGTTCGGTGATGGCTTGGATAGAGACCCTTGGTCGGCTCAGAGGAGGTTCTGGCAAACCATGAGGCGGTTGAGGTTGAGGAGGGGAAAGCAGCGCTTTACTAACACTGTGTTCAGTGAAGGTGGTGTGCTGTTGACCTCAACCAGTGATGTCATCGGGAGGGCGAAGGAATACTTATCAAACCTTCTCAATCCCACTGGCACGTCTTCCATGGAGGAAACTTAGTTGGAGGACTTTGGGGTTGGTCTGTTCATAAACATGGCTGAGGTAACCGAGGTAGTAAAAAGCTCTGCGGCGTCAGGGCTCCGGGGGTGAATGAGATCCGCCTGATTTCCTTAATGCTCTGGATGTTGTGGGGCTGTCTTGGTTGACACTCCTTTACAATATCATCGTAGACATTGGGGGCAGTGCGACTGGGTTGGCAGACTGGGTTGGTGGTTCCCTTCTTCAAAAAGGGGGATCGGAGGGTGGGCTCCAATTATAGAGGCATCACTCTCCTTAGCCTCTCTGGTAAGGTCTATTCAAAGGTGCTGGAGAAGTGAGTTCGATTGTTGGTCGAACCTCAGATCCAGGAGGAACAATGCAGGTTCTATCCGGGCTGCCGTGGTGTAGTGGTAATGGCAGTCGTCTCCCGATCGGAAAGTTGGCAGTTCGACTCCCGGGACCCGCACCATGTGTCGTTGTGTCCTTGGGCAAGACACTTAACCCTGAGTTGCTCCCGGTAGGACTGGAAAGCACCTTGCATGGTAGTCTGCCGCCACCGGTTTATGAATGTGTGTAGCATTCAATATATGTGTAGCACTTTGAGATTTTCAGTAATGAAAAGTGCGTTATAAATTGAATTAATTATTATTATTATTATTATTATTATTATTATCCATGGAACACTGGACCAGCTCTTTACCCTCACTAAGGTCCTTGAGGGGTCATGAGAGTTTGCCCATCAAGTCAACATGTGTTTTGTGGACTTGGAGAAGGCGTTTCTGGAGAAACGCCTTGGAGAAGGACTTGGAGAAGGCGTATCCTGTTGGTTTTGAACTGTCAACATCTGTTTACTGTGATTGTAGTTTTCTTTATTTTCTTTTTGACAAGTGCAAATGCCTATTGCCAATGTGACGTGTGCTGCTGACCACTTGACCAGGTCACCCTTGTAAAAGAGATCTCAATCTCAAAAGGCTCTACCTGGTTAAATAAAGGTGATTGATTGATTGATTGATTGATTGTTTGACTGTGTGTCTCAAGGTACACTGTGGGGGTTGCTCCGTGAGTATGGGATTGGGGGCCTGTTGCTATGGGCTGTTCGGTCCCTATACAAGCGGTGCGAGAGTTTGGTTTGTATGGTTGCAAATCAGATCCATTCAGGGTGGGAGTTGGACTCTGCCAGGACTGTCCGTTGTCACAGATTCTGTTCCTAACTTTCATGGACAGAATTTCTCAGTGCAGCCAGGGGGAGGAAGGATTCCGGTTCGGTGGCCTCAGGATTCGATCTCTGTTCTTTGCAGATGACGTGGTCCTGTTGGCGTCATCTTGCCGTGACCTTTAGCTCTCACTGTAGTGGTTCGCAGATGCGCATGAAGAGGCTGGAATGAGAATCAGCACCTCAAAATCTGAGGCCATTGTCTTCAACTAGAAAAGGGTGGATTACTCTCTTCGGATCAAGGATGAGATTCTTCTCAACTGGAGGGGTTCAATTATCTCGGGGGTTTGTTCACGAGTGAGGGAAAAATGGAACATGAGATTGACAGATGGCTTGGTGCTGCGTCTTCAGTATTGTGGACTCTGTGCCAGTCCATTGTGGTGAAGAGAGAACTGAGTTGTAAGATGAAGATCTCTGTTTACCAGTTCCTACCCTCACCTATGGTCACGAGCTCTGGGTAGTGACTCCAGAATGAGATTGCGGATACAGGCGGTTGAAATGAGTTTCCTCCGCAGCTTAGAGATAGGGTGATAAGTTCAGTTATCCAGGAAAGACTCAGAATAGAACCACTGCTCCTCCACATCGAGAGGAACTAGTTGAGGTGGTTCAGGCATCTGCTAAGGAGGCTCCCATGGAGCCTCCTTAAGGAAGTGTTTTGGGCATGTATGACTGAGAGGAGACCCCAGGGAAGACCCAGGACATGCTGGAGAGACTATGTCTCTTGGTTGGCCTGGGAACACCTTGGAGTCCCCTCAGAAGAGCTAGAAGAGGTGGCTGTGGAAAGAGTACCGACCCGACTTCGGAATAAGCAGAAGATGATGGTTGGATGAGTTAAAATCTGGAGTGTCCGTAGGCGAGCGTTATTCACAACACATATTTCAAGTTCCATCTTTTGCACAAAACCTTTGTTTAAAATTTGAGATTTAACTATGACAATAACTTTGGTTATCTGTTAGCAAAATAGCCCAGCAAGCGGCTGTGGCTGAGCAGTTAGAGCAGTCGTCCTCCAATGCAAGAGTTGGGGGTTCTAATCCACCAGCAGTTACATGTTGAATTGTTCCTGGGCAAGACAGTGAACCCCTCGTTGCCTCTGATGTGTGTCCCATCGGTTTATGAATGTGACCTAAAGCACTGATTAGTTTCTTTAGAATTATTTTTTTTAAGGGCCGAGATGGTGTGTAGAGGCAGGGCAGCCGGCTCAGGACCGGAAGGTCCCGGGTTCGATCCCCGGTCACTGCATACCTCGTTGTGTCTCTGGGCAAGACACTTAACCCCGAGTTGCTCCCGGTAGGACTGGCTGGCGCCTTGCATGGCAGTCTACCGCTACCGGTGTATGAATGTGTGTATGAATGGGTGGATGGCTGGTACTGTGAAGCGCTTTGGGGCCCCTCATAGGGGCTGGAAAGCACTACAGTATATAAGTAAGCTCCATTTACCATAATTAGCTTTGTATAGATAGAGTGCTGTACGAATGGGTAAATGAGGCACAGATTGTGGTGTAAAGATCTTTGAGTCTCTCAGTAAGACAGAAAGGCTATATACTGAGAACAGTCCATTTACCATAAACTACTGATCACTGTGAAGTGTCACATCATGTTGCTGCTGATCTGTTTCATGTTGTTGTGTTCATTCGTTCCCATCTGCTCATACAGAATCATGTTCGTGCTGCTGTTTGGAGTAATGTTTTCTATGATATTAGTGCTTAGTGTATTTTTAGTTTATGCTTTTCTTAGTTCATATCTTAGATGTTATTACTGTTTTTCTTTTACATTTTATTGTTGGATGTAACTGGGACCCTGTGTACATAATCTTGTTTCATCACATGTACCACATGTGGTGCAAATGACAATAAAGATTCTCTGACTCTCTGACTCTGATCAAATTTAAAAGAAACTTCTAGAAAATAATCACACATCATCTATTTACAACTGATTAACTTTTAGAGTGAATCCATTCAAGATGGCCACCACAGCCTATATTAGTAAATGACTATAACTGTTGAATTTACAGATATTGGACTAAAATTTTCAGTAGTAGTAGTAGCAGCAGCAGCTGAGAGTCATTAACAGTACATATACTTTGAGTGTGACACATGAGATTGCACATAATATCCAAGGTTTAACCAACTCCATCACTTCTCAACATGAGCTGATTCTAAGTCTAAAACTCTTTCATAAAAGCCAGCGGGCGATATGAATTCCTAACCTCCTTTAAAATCTTTTTATCTCTTGTTCAAACATCCCACAAGCTTTACAGATTCGTGCCCACAGGTTATTTAATAAATAATATGAATGTATAGCAACATGTGATGTGTGTCTGAAGAGCACTTCCTCCCTTATGTTTGGGATGAACCTGGAAAATGGGTTGGGATGGATGTTATCGCAAGAGGATTAAAGGATTTACAGGAGAGAAAAAAAACATCAGTGAAGTTAAGCTTTTGCAGAGCAGGAAAATTAAATAGAACAATTTGCAGGATTAGAAACTTTGGAATGAAAAACATTGCATAAGAGAGGAAAAGTCCAGGTTATCTGAGTTCATCCTGCTCTCTTGTTTTTGTGTTGATGTTGTTCATGATTCTGGAGAAACATGGGCTATAGTTTTATTACAGGCTGTATTAAAGCTGCTATATGTAACTTTTCTAACAATATATTTTCAACATATTTCTTCACTCTGTCACTAGACTGATGTTAGAGAGGTAATCTCTGAAAAAAACAAAAAAAAATTGTCCCCTTGCTTCTCCAGGTGGTAAATAGGCATTTCTAAAAAGAAAAAGTGACCCGCCATTAACCAGCCAATAAAAACAGAGTTTGTAACCAGCCAATAAAAACAGAGCTTGAATTTGAATCAGCCAATAAAAACAGAGCTTGAATTTGAATTTCAGCAGACCATGGGAGAGCAGAGCCATATATGGCTCTGAGGGGGAGGGATCAGAATGCTTTGCCTGTTGAAATTTTTTCTAAGTGCTGCAGTTCTACAGAAACTGCAGACTGAACCTTTAATGAAGAAATAATGATGTCTGCTGTGTTATATATAAGACCCCTGTAGAACTAAAGGAAATCCGTGAAAGAATGCATATCGCCCCCAGTGTTTTAGACTAGGGTCACCTTACTATACTGCCGTTTTGGTCCAGGCTTAAAAATACCATGATCCACAGTCTCATGCAATATCATGGGACGTCTCACTCAGCGTACATGTTGTGAACAACTCTCAGCTACTACCACACAAAATATTACCACATTATTTGAAACATTACCACAGTTAAAGCCATTTTTGTGTTGGCTAATGAAGATTAGCTTTTAGGGCCACCTTGAATTGTGTTAATTTCAAAAGTGAACCAGTTGTAGTTGTTCACCTAATGATTACTTCTTCAGAGTTTCATTAAAATCCATCTGGTGGTTCATGAAATATTTTGCTAACAGACAAACAGCATTTGCTGCAACAGTTGACGATAACATTTTTACCAAATATGTTTCAGTATAAGTAGATCTTATGATCAGTTGTCTGTGGCGGCCATCTTTAGTTTAGTTTTCTAAATAAGTTAAATTGTAGATGTTCATCCATTGATTACTTTTGAAGAGTTTTGATCAAATTCATCCTGTGGTTCATAATATATTTTGCTAACAGACACACACATGCGCAAGTGGAAACATTGTCATCCCCTTCTGCCTTTCTGCTGTGAGAACTAAAAATTATAAGGACTTATAACAGATTTGCTCTCAGTTCATTTATTTTGCTGATGCTCTTGAAGGCCATTTTTCATTTTGTGTTTTTTGTTCTCTTGTTTTAAACGCAGACCTGAAGAACCCAGCTGCCATCCTTCAAGCTTCATCGCTCCTCCACATTCTTCATCCATCACTCCCTCGCCTCTCAGTTTTCTCTCCCTTCCCACCTCGGGGACCCTCGGCCTCCTCGATGCTGAAGAACAGCAAGGTGACGCAGCGCAAGCAGAGCCACGAGAAGGTCACGGAGTCCGTGGCTGACCTGCTCGCCCATGAGGAGCCTTTCGACTGCAAGAGCAGCTCCCTGAACGTGGGGGCCGCTGCGGGTAACAAAGTCCCACAGATCGAGGGGCCTGAGAACGATGGCAGGCCTGCCTGGAACAGCAAGCTGCAGTACATCCTGGCCCAGGTGGGCTTCTCCGTGGGTCTGGGGAACGTGTGGCGTTTCCCGTATCTGTGCCAAAAGAATGGAGGAGGTAAAAGAGCCGAGCTGGACCAGACTAAAGTTAATGTCAGAACACAAACTTTTACCTCATTGTAACGTATAAAGACTTGTGAAATGTTAAATTTGTGCACTTTAAAGATGGAGGCATGATGGACTAACTAACTCATGAATCTACAGCAGAAAAGGTCCACCACGCTGATCTTCATATTCATTCAACCTTTATTTAGTCAGGTAAATCTTGTTGAGCTTCGAGGGCTCATTTACAAAAGCGACCTGCTACAAACTAAAGAATGATGAACATCAATGATACAAATACATTAAACAATAAACAAAACAAAAGAAAAAGTAGCAAAAACATTATACATTAAGGTAGATGTACAAAAAAAATAAAAATCAAAGACAGGAACATATCTGCATTGGTTTTTGCCAGGATTCCAACATATTCTGAAAACCATCCAGAGAGCGAGGTCAGGGCCGAGAGCTTCAGATCTTTTTGTAAGATATTCCAGGAAGCAGGAGCGGAATTTCTATCAAGCATCTGTGACATCGTGTTTACATCAGAAGAGACACTTAACAGTTTCTTGTTCCAGTTTGATCGGCCACTAATGGGAACTTTTAAAGTTAGGACAATTGGGCTGTGCAAATATGCCTGAGATGGATGGATGGATGGATGATGAATGATGGATGGATGATGGAAAGATGGATGGATGAATGTTAGATGGATGGATGATGGATTGATGGATGATGGATGGATGGTTGATGGATAGATGGATGAATGAAGGATGATGGATAGATGGACAGATGAATGTTAGAAGGATGTATGATGGATGATGAATGATGGATGGATGGATGATGAATGATGGAATGATGGATGATGAATGATGGATGGATGATAGATAGATGGATGGATTAATCTTGGATGGATGGTGGACAATGAATTATGATGGATGGATGATGAATGATTGATGAATGATAGACAGATGGATGATGGATGATAAATGATGAATGATGGATGAATGATAGATGTATGATGATGGATTGATGGATGATGGATGGATGGATGATGGATGGATGGATGGATGGATGGATGATGGATAGATGAATGGATGATGGATAGATGGACAGATGAATGTTAGATGGATGGATGATGAATGATGGATGGATGGATGATGAATGATGGATGAATGATGGATGGATGGATGGATGGATGGATGATGAATGATGGATGGATGATGGATAGATGGACAGATTCATCTTAGATGATGGATGACAGATTATGAATGATGGATGGATGGATGATGAATGATGGATGAATGGTAGATGAATGGATGATGGATTGATGGATGATGGATGGATGAAGATAGATGGATGATGGATAGATGGACAACTGAATGTTATATTGATGGATGATGAATGATACTGTAGATGGATGGATGATGAATGATGGATGGATGGATGATGAATGATGGATGAATGATGGATAGATGGATTAATCTTGGATGGATGATGGATGATGAATTATGGATGGATGGATGTCACGTGATATTTCACGTAATATTCTGCTTCTTTTGGCTTTAGTTAATGTTCTGCTTCTTTTAGCTTCACGTAATATTCTGCTTCTTTTAGCTTTAGTTAATGTTCTGCTTCTTTTAGCTTGGGTTCTGCTTCTTTTAGCTTCACGTAATATTCTGCTTCTTTTAGCTTTAGTTAAATTCTGCTTCTTTTAGCTTCACGCAATATTCTGCTTCTTTTAGCTTTAGTTAATGTTCTGCTTCTTTTAGCTTGGGTTCCGCTTCTTTTAGCTTCACGCAATATTCTGCTTCTTTTAGCTTGGGTTCCGCTTCTTTTAGCTTCACGTAATATTCTGCTTCTTTTAGCTTTAGTTAATATTCTGCTTCTTTTAGCTTGGGTTCCGCTTCACGTAATATTCTGCTTCTTTTAGCTTTAGTTAATATTCTGCTTCTTTTAGCTTGGGTTCCGCTTCACGTAATATTCTGCTTCTTTTAGCTTTAGTTAATATTCTGCTTCTTTTAGCTTGGGTTCCGCTTCACGTAATATTCTGCTTCTTTTAGCTTCACGTAATATTCTGCTTCTTTTAGCTTTAGTTAAATTCTGCTTCTTTTAGCTTCACGCAATATTCTGCTTCTTTTAGCTTTAGTTAATGTTCTGCTTCTTTTAGCTTGGGTTCCGCTTCTTTTAGCTTCACGCAATATTCTGCTTCTTTTAGCTTGGGTTCCGCTTCTTTTAGCTTCACGTAATATTCTGCTTCTTTTAGCTTTAGTTAATATTCTGCTTCTTTTAGCTTGGGTTCCGCTTCACGTAATATTCTGCTTCTTTTAGCTTTAGTTAATATTCTGCTTCTTTTAGCTTGGGTTCCGCTTCTTTTAGCTTCACGTAATATTCTGCTTCTTTTAGCTTTAGTTAATATTCTGCTTCTTTTAGCTTGGGTTCCGCTTCTTTTAGCTTCACGTAATATTCTGCTTCTTTTAGCTTTAGTTAATATTCTGCTTCTTTTAGCTTGGGTTCCGCTTCACGTAATATTCTGCTTCTTTTAGCTTTAGTTAATATTCTGCTTCTTTTAGCTTGGGTTCCGCTTCTTTTAGCTTCACGTAATATTCTGCTTCTTTTAGCTTTAGTTAATATTCTGCTTCTTTTAGCTTGGGTTCCGCTTCACGTAATATTCTGCTTCTTTTAGCTTTAGTTAATGTTCTGCTTCTTTTAGCTTGGGTTCCGCTTCACGTAATATTCTGCTTCTTTTAGCTTTAGTTAATGTTCTGCTTCTTTTAGCTTCACGTAATATTCTGCTTCTTTTAGCTTTAGTCAATGTTCTGCTTCTTTTAGCTTTAGTTAATGTTCTGCTTCTTTTAGCTTCACGTAATATTCTGCTTCTTTTAGCTTTAGTCAATGTTCTGCTTCTTTTAGCTTGTGTTTTGCTTCTCAGTTAGAGCTTCTTCAGCAGATTTTGGTGAGATTTCAGCACTGATTTTTTTTGCCAAAAAAGACATTACGCACACATGACCACAACTTCTAGTTTTTCCACAATAGCCAAAGACGCTCTTCCAGCTGTTCACCTCAGTGTTTCTGTGAGCTCATCCATCACAAACCTTCCCCGGCTTGTTCGTTCGGTCCAGAAATGCCAAGAGAGCAGCTGCATTGTTCAGAAAAGTCTAAAAATAGCTGCTGTATTGATTTCTCCAGCTGGCAGGGCCTGCTGAGCTCATCTGATACTCCAGCAGAGGAAATACATTAATGGGAACATGAAGGGATGAGTTTCATTTTTGTTCGGGATGCCTGAAAACCCGATTTTACTATCAGTAATATCTGATAGTAAAATCGGGTTTTCAGGTGGCTGGGGAGAGGGAAGTCTGGGCCTCCCTCCCTTACGAAACAAAAATATATTGGAATATATTGTAAAATATATTGGAATATATTGTAAAATATATTCCAATATATTATAATATATATATTATATATTATAATATATTCCAATATATTATAATTCCAATATATTATACAATATATTCCATTATATAGAAATGTTATGATATATTTTCAAATATACACAAAGACATGTACACAATATATGTGAATATATATATTGTGTATATATGGATACACACTGTTAAAAGTGACACCCTCATTTAGTTATCTTCACTTACTACTTCTCTTTAACACAAAGAGCTCTTACAAGTTTTGAATTTTGAACTCAGCTTTCTGAGTCTTAAGATGTAGAACTTATAGCTATCCATTGGTTTGAAATTTGTCATATTTGTATGTGTTGATTGAACTTGAGTCTGTAAGTCATCAGTTTTTTTCTTTTTTTTCTTTCATTTCAAATTTGTATTAATTTGAAAAAAAAATACAACACAAAACCATATAACAAAGTATGTCTATACAACACATAAATAAAATGAAGGGTAGCAGTAAGAAGAAAAAAAAAATCTTATTTTATCTGCCCCCTCTTACAATCAATCAAATCAAACAACAGTCATATTTAAGTGATTTAACAAAAAAGAAAAAAAGAAAAAAAAATCACATATATACAGTAATGGTGTAACCCTGTGGTTTGAGTTCATTTCAAGTTAGTAGTGAATGAATGAATAATCAATCAATCAATCACCTTTATTTTGAATGAATAAGTAAATGGTGTTTAACCTTTGTGTTTATGGAACATGCAAACATACTGTGTTTGGAGTTTAATGTACGTTCAATACTGTTTGTATTAATAACTGTTTGTAAAAAAAAGCGATGTAACTATAATGGCTAATAGTTTGGGATTTTATTTTGGTGATTGGGGAGGAGGACGTACTTCCGGGCGCGGGAGGGGCTTCCGGGCGCGAGAGAGGACGGAGTGACGAGGAGGAAGAAGACGAAAAAAGAGCGCGAACGTGGGCGCCATTATTTTCCATTGAAAAACGGGCCTGTCTTCGTGGAGGAACACTTCACTGAACTGTTGTCCGTGCCGTTGAGGGGGTAGACAAAGACTCCCGCCGAGCTGTGGATGTCGAAGCTGCGAGGGTGATCAACCCCGTGAACAGTTCATTATGTCGCTAGCTCAGTGGCTATCGCTAGCGCGACTCGTCGGGCGGCTTGCCAGCAGAGAGAGGACCGTGGCACGGATTCTTCCACCCTGCGGAGGACATCGGACAGAAGCAGACGGACTGAGGCGAGACTGACCTCCGGGAGACGGATGTATTCAGGTGAGCGGGGACATGGTTGAAGGGGAATATTAGCGCGAGTGCATCAGGCCTGCAACGACCAGAACTATATTTTTAATTAGCAGCCGGCTAATTTCCTTTTTTAGTTTTTAGTTGTTGTTTTTTAGTTTCCTTTTTTTATTTAAGGGGTTAAAGCGTATCATTTTATCCAATTGTAAAGTGAAAAGACTGATCTGTTGTTTCCAAATTGTTTATTAAATTGTTCATGTTTTTTAAAGCATATGTTTATTCTACCGTGTTATACTTGTTGTTTAATTAAGGGATATAGATTCAGAGTTTACAGGTAGAGATACCAAGTGACTTGGTATCTCTACCTGCATGTTGACTAGTTTGGAATTTGAGATTTGGTAACCAACTGATTCAAAGAACTCAGGTTAGCCACCCTCATTAATGCCAAGGACATTTATATTTTTGCAATAGTCCAGTTTTGATCATTCTCTTAAATGTAATCATCGTTTTTGCATTTTTTACTTCAGTCTCCAAACCATTCCACAATCCAATTCCTTGAATTGAGGTTGACCGACTCTTCAAACGGGTTCTATATTTTGGTTTAACAAATGTTTCAATTCCCTTGAGATTATAACAGCTCTACCGTTTAACAAAATGTGTTTGGATATTTTCAGGCAATTCATTTTTATGAGCTCTATACATAACTAATAAAATATTATGATCCACCAAGTCATGAAATTTCAATAATTTCAGTTGATTAAATAATAATAATATAATAATAATAATAATAATAATAATGTCTATTCCTGTCATCTGCGTATGTTTCCCATACACAGACGAAATTCGTCTCTGCATTTAACCCAACCACCTACCAGGTGGTGCAGTGAGCAGCCCGAAAGCGCCCGGGGAGCTGGAGAAATAGGTGTGCACTCATAGACACCCCAAGCTGGGTAGTGGCCGGGGCGCGAACCCGCGACCTTCGGGTCCGTAGTCAAAAACCCTGCCACTAGACCATCTTGTGTTAGAAGTGTGACAAAAATGTTTTCCAGTGATTATTCTAACAGCTCTTTTTTAAAACAAGCAGAGGAAAAAAGGCGGGGAAAGTAAAACTTGAAGTTATTCAATGTGTTGACTAGTTTGGAATTTGAGATTTGATTCAACTTTGGTTTATAAGTCAACATTTAAAAAAAAAAAGAGGGGAAAAAAGGCAGGAGTGGGAAACAAGATGTACCGTATAGAAAAAAACATTTCTTGTGACTTTAAATTTAGAATGTTTTCTTTAACTTGTACATGTCTGTCTTCATTTCTACAGCCAGACACCTGCAGCAATGTCCCCCTCAGCCTCCTGCACTCCATCACACTGACTCCAGCCACATCTGGAAGACACCTGATCTGACATGCTCCATCGTCTTTTCTGCATCATTTGGATAACAGTAAGCACAACATTTTTTTGTGTGTTGTTCTTTTTTTTAAATTTTTTTTATTAATGTTAACTTCCACATGTCTTGTCTTCATTTCTACAGCCAGACACCTGCAGTGATGTCCCCCTCAGCCTCCTGCACTCCATCACACTGACTCCAGCCACATCTGGAAGACACCTGATCTGACATGCTCCATCGTCTTTTCTGCATCATTTGGATAACAGTAAGCACAATATTTTTTTGTCTGTTGTTTCATTTTTTTATTTTTTATTAATGTTAACCTGCACATGTCTTGTCTTCATTTCTACAGCCAGACACCTGCAGCAATGTCCCCCTCAGCCTCCTGCACTCCATCACACTGACTCCAGCCACATCTGGAAGACACCTGACCTGATCTGACATGCTCCATCGTCTTTTCTGCATCATTTGGATAACAGTAAGCACAATATTTTTTTGTCTGTTGTTTCATTTTTTAATTTTTTATTAATGTTAACCTGCACATGTCTTGTCTTCATTTCTACAGCCAGACACCTGCAGTGATGTCCCCCTCAGTCTCCTGCATCCACATCATCACACTGACTCCAGCCACATCTGGAAGACACATGACCTGATCTGACATGCTCTATCTTCTTTTCTGCATCATTAGGATAACAGTAAGCACAATATTTTTTTGTCTGTTGTTTCTTTTTTATTTTTTTATTTTATTAATGTTAACTTGCACATGTCTTGTCTTCATTTCTACAGCCAGACCTGCAGTGATGCTGAACGGTGTCTGCCCTGCTGTGCTGCTGTGTCATCACTGTGAGTTTCTGAACTTCACTAAAACTTTCAGAGAACTTCAGTACAACCTGCTAGCTCTTCTCAATGTTGTAACAGTATGTTAATCAACCATGATGCATGTGTTCTTAAATTTTAGGGAATACCTTCAAAAGTCCTTGATGTTGATGTTTATAAAGGTGTGAGAACTTCACATTGTATAATGCAATCATTTGTACTTGTTTGCTCACTTGTGTTTGTCATTTTACTGCCCAACAGACTGCAGAGCTTACTGATATTCGAACACTGGTGCTCAGAGGACTTCCTGTTATCCTTGGTGACATGAACCCCACAGACCTACAAACCAGCCTTTGTAAGTAATTTTATTATCTCAAAGATGACCTAAAGGAACAATGTAAGGTGCTGAAAATATAATAAAAATGTGTACACTGAAATGAACATAGATTTTTCAAAGTGTCTAAAAATACAAATTGCTGTGACCATGTCCACAAAAATACACTGCTTATTTTCTTACACTGATCCTCCTGCTGCTTCTCTAAATTGGGGAAAATTCTGTCCACCATCTACATGCTGACCACTTAGGCAACCCCACTTTGAAAAATCCAAACTATCCCTTTAATTTTCATTTACCC
>JBBPBX010093029.1:0-13627 GCA_038048925.1 Garcialebias charrua
ATAGTACAGAAAACACACACACACACACACACACACACACACACACACACACACACACACACACACACACCTCCTCCTCCATCAGCAGGTGATAAACATGTCTGACCTCAGATCCTTCAGTCTACATCGTGGACTCTACAGAAAACCACACAGCTGCTTCACTCCTGGAGCCTGCAGCTGGTTGTAACTCAGGTCCAGTTCTGTCAGGTGGGAGGGGTTGGACTTCAGAGCTGAGCTCAGAGAAGAACAGCTGATCTCTGACAAACTGCAGTTCAGAGTCAGAGAGTCAGAGTCAGAGAGAATTTATTGTCATTTGCACCGCATGTAGTACATGTGTTGAAAACGAGATTATGTACACAGGGTCCCAGTTACATCCAACAACAAATGCAAGAGAAAAACAATAATAACATCTAGGATTAACTAAGAGAGACATCAGCTAGTAATACACTAAGCCCTAATGTAGTAGAAAAACATCATTATAAACAGCAGCACGAACATGAGCAGATGGTCACAGATGAACGCAGCAACAAGAAACAGATCAGTATCAGTATGATGTGACATTTTGCAGTGTTTATTCTTATTATTTATTTATTCATGAGTCTGACAGCCTCAGGGTAGAAGCTGTTCCTCAGTCTAGTGGTTCTACATTTGATGCTCCTCAACCTCCGTCCCGAGGGGAGTGGTGCAAAGAGTGAGTGTGCTGGGTGAGTGAGGTCTTTCATGATGCAGGTGGCTCTTTTTCTGCATCTGGAGGTGTAAATGTCTGTGATGGTGGGGAGACTGACTCCCACAGACTTCTGTGCAGCCTTCACCACTCTCTGTAGAGCTTTCCTCTCTGCAACTGTGCAGCCTCCATGCCACACGTTGATGCTGGAGCACAGGACGCTCTCCACTGCACACCTGTAGAACGAGGTGAGGACTGAGCTTCTCAGACCGGCTCGTCTCAGCCGTCTGAGGAAGTAGAGTCTCTGATGACCTTTCTTGATCAGGCTGGTGGTGTTATTGCTCCAGCTGAGGTTATCATTCAAGTGTACACCCAGGTACTTGTAGCTGGAGACCACCTCCACCGCAGATCCACCTATATACAGTGGGGTGTGGGTGTGTTTGTTCCTTCTGAAGTCCACAATCATCTCCTTCGTCTTCTTCACATTCATGTGAAGGTTGTTCTCTTTGCACCAGCTCTCCAGATGTTCCACCTCCTGTCTGTAGCTGGACTCATCATTGTTTGTGATGCATCCCACCACAGCTGTATCATCTGCAAACTTAACAATATGACAGCCTGGATGTGTGGCCTGGATGTGTGGCTGTACAATCATAGTCAATCATTAGTCTGAATAAAGAATAAAATATGTAAGTTTAGAAAACAAAACTTTTAAAGACTGAACTGTGAAAAACATTGACCCAACTGAAAAATGTTTTAATGTTTCAAACTAAACTTTTTAATTGTAAGAGTCTTTTATTCAAAGGAGTTGAAAACTTAATACAACATTTGTTATTTTTACAGTTACGTTATATCTGTGAATAAAAGTTTGTTTGTGTGTTAAAGTATATGATAAATAACATCTGTATGTTATATATTCTTATTCCATGCTGCATTTTGATTGGCTGCTGAATTTGTAATATAAAGTCATCAGCAGGGCAGAAGTCTTGCACCTGAGAGTAACTCAGTCTTTAGACGTCACTTTCCTTTTGTTTTGAATATATTTGTTTTGTTTCCATTGAAGTTCAGTAAAGTAAAAAAAACTAAATGACTGGATTCAAGACTTATTCTGAAGAAACGTGTCGCGTCAGAAAGAGATTTTTGGGTGTTGAACTAGTGAGGGCTGGTGGCACTCACATTAATTATTGAAGTTTATTCAGTAATAATAAATAATAACTGTTAGTTTCAGCTCTGCTTTTATTGTGAAAGTCATGACTTTAACTATGAGCTGAACATCAAGTGTGTCAGAGTTTCCAAGTAAATGACACAATGTTTAATATTTGATGTTCAGTGAAAGACCAGAAGAAGAAAACAGAGTTTGTCATGAAGCTCCTCAGTGTGGATCAGTAAAATATCAGCCTTATGTCGGCACTTTAGTGTCACCACAACTTTCACATCACATTCATCTCAGCACTAAACTAAATAAACACCTAGCATTCCTTGAAGGAACCATTGGAGCCAAATCACATTTCTACATCAAATAAACAACAACCAGGTAGAAAAACTGTCATCAAGTCCTAAAGTTCAGCCATTCTCTTAGAAAAAACATCAAATAGTTGTGTAACATCATTACATGTTGTATAAATATAGAATACAGGCTGATCCATGAATCAAATGAGATCAACTTTATTAATAAAGCAGATTTAAACAACAAGAGTTGACCAATGTGCTGAACAACAAACTCCAAAATAACATCCATAAAACAACAAAGTGAAGGTGTTCAAACACAACATTTAAGAACAAGTCCAAATCTATTCTTAAAGGAGTCAATGAAAAAAGACTTGAGCTGCTAAAATCATTGGAAGCCAAAGGAAATGAACTTTTCAGTTTGAAACGTCTCAATCCAGAGGCTGAACATGATGGAGAGTAGAAGACTGTTGAGGCTCTTGTTGAATTCTTTCACTTTGAATTCTTCAACTTCACCTGGATCAAACTGGAACACATTTCTAACTAGTTCACTCCTTTGATTCTGTCAAACAGATGTGAGCAAGAGGAAACAGCTGTTAAAGGAACACTGGCCTCAACCACCACATGCTGCTGAAATCACTTGTGGACAATATTTTCCACTGATGATCCACAGAAAAGTCATCTTGTGTGCAGCGTTCAGAGTTAGACTCAACATCTGTAACACTGACTGAGTTAGAGACATTCATGTGTCGTCTGTTGTTATTTAACTGTGACAGCCATCTTGAATTGGACTGATTTCAAATTCAAATCAGTTCTAAATGTTCCCACAATGATTACTTTCTGGAAGTTTCCTTCAACTCTGTCCAGTGGTTTATCAGATATTTTGCTAACAGACAAACAAGATTGACAGCAACAATTATTGCTAAAGTTTTAAACAAAGATTTTGTGCATTGAGTGGCACTTGGAGTATGTTTTATGAAATAATCTTGGCTCTATCTCTGTCAAATGTTAGCAAAATATCTGTGAAACTGACTGAATTATAGACATTTCTGTGTTTCTAACATGAGTTTTCTGTTCAACCATCAAGAACTGGATCAGCTCCAAAACTTAAATCAGTTGTAGACGTACATCCACTGATTATCTCTGGAAAGTTTCATTAAAATATCTTCACTGGTTCATGAGATATTTTGCTAACAGACAGAGTTGAGTTTAAGAATTTAATGGTAGAATGTTAATCCAAGGTCTCAGACAATCTATTAGTGCTCAGACTGTGTGTTGGGGATTCCTCTCAGCTACTACCACCCCAAACGTCACATCAACATCTGTAAAACTGAATTATAGACATGTTTTATGTTTTTAAGTTCAGTTAACTGTGGCAGCCATTGTAACTTCAGCTGACTCCAAAAACTAATCAGTTGTAGACGTACATCCAATGATTACTTTCTGCAAGTTTCACTACAACTCATCCAGTGGTTCATGAGATATTTTGCTAACAGACAGACATTGTGACAACCTTTATTTATACAGGTTGATCCCATTGAGCCTCGGGGACTCATTTACAAGAGAGACCTGATTTGAACAAGGAGTGACGACAACAGTGGACAACAAATGAATCTGGATCCATTTTTGAAATGCAGCTCATTAGATCAATATAAATCCGTGTATCATTCGTTCTTTGGTTATTCCTTTCAAAATAAAAACGAAAATACACGGATACACGGATTAATATAGTGCATTTATTAAGGAAAAGTTCAACTGAGACACATCTTTGATATAATTTCAAGCAAACAAATAATTGTTTTTAAGTGTTAATCTTGTTACATTCTTGTTAAAGTCCTCCCGTGCACGCTCCCACGGCCGCCTTTTGGCAGCCAATCGATTTTTGGCACAACACCGGCCCACGTTTCCGGGTGGTCCACGGTGACGCATAATAGATGTGATTTATTTATGTTTTTTCCACTTTATTAGACATTTTTGGACTGATGCGACTTATACGACGGTGCAACGTGTACAGCGGCAAGTACAGTAAATGTAACTTGCTCTTTCTGTGAAGGTCACCTTGAAGATGTTTTCTCTTATTTTGCTCTTGCTCCTTCTCTCCTCAACTATGTGAAGATCTCTGCATTCTGACTTCTACTTCTATTGAACCACATTTGTCCCTTTGCTTTGAACACATGTTATTTGGCTTCATCGACCAACCATCAGCTAAAAGATTATATTATATATAGATATTTAATATAATAAGATATTTTATATCATTAATCTCATTATATATTTAGACAAATCCACAAATGCTGTTACACTAATCAAAACCCAGAAAAAAAATCAGAAACTGAAAGTTAAACTGGGTTTCTTTTTCAGAAACAGATCATGTCTAACACTGAATGTTAGGAAACGCCTTGTATCTGTGACTTTCCTTCCCTCCATTGATTACGGTGACATTCTCTACATGAATGCTCCTACAAGCACCCTGCGGATGTTGGATGTTGTCTATCATGGTGCACTAAGATTCATAACTGGTTGTGATTATCGTACCCACCACTGCACCCTGTATTCACTGGTTAACTGGACATCATTAACCTCACGCAGACTCTTCCACTGGTACATTTTCATCTTTAAATCACTTCTTGGTCTGCTGCCCTCATACATCTCCTCCTACATGTCTTTGCGTGAGTGCAGCTACAGCGTGCGCTCTCAGGACATGATTACCTGCAGTGTTCCGTCAGTGAGGACTGAACTTGGAAAAAGGGCCTTCTCCTACTCTGCTCCTGCTTCATGGAATATCTTACAAAAAGATCTGAAGCTCTCGACCCTGACTTCTCTAAATGGTTTTCAGAATCTGTTGGAATCCTGGCAAAAACCAATGCAGATTTGTTCCTGTCTTTGATTTTGTACATCTACCTTGTGGTGTTTTGCTAGTTTTGATACTTTGCATTTCACTTTCTATTTCTCTCCTATGTTTTTTTTCTTTTTTTTTCTTTTCTTTTTTCTGTTGTTTGTTGTTTAAGGAAATTATACCATTGCTGTTCCTCATTCTTTAGTTTGTAGCAGGTCGCTTTTGTAAATGAGCCCTCGAGGCTCAATGAGATTTACCTGACTAAATAAAGGTTGAATGAATGAATGAATGAATGAATGAAAAAAACCCACGTATTTCCATTTTTGAAAATGAGGTCAAACAAAATATTAAAACTATTAGACAGTCCACCAACATGAAACCATAAAACTTGTACTTTATGTATGTCTTTAATGCAAAGGTGGGCAGATGAACGCTAGGAGCGCTAAAGCGCTATTCCGCTTACAGTGGACCTAAACTTTTTGTCAGCGTTTTTGTGAATTGACTAACTTTTATAATTCATAAGCGGATTTGTGCTATTTTTATTTAAAATGCAGTACCGCTAATAACTAATTATCTATCAGTAAAAACCAATAAACTTATTTACAAGCTCTTATGCTGCTTGTTTTTTACCTTTTTCCCCACCGTAAGAGCAGAGAGGAGGAAGGGTTGGAGGGGGGAGGAGGGTTGGAGGGGGGAGGGGGGCAGAGCTGAGAACAGACTCGGCTCTACCATGTAGGTAAATGCCTGGGGGTCCCATTTCAGCAGTGGCCCCGGCCCCGCCTCGCCCCGTGCAGTCACCTACATCACTAACATTGCTCATGCTTGTTAATGTACATTTAACATAAAAATAATTATAGTTACGATGAAAACGATCATTAAATATACGCAATAAAAAAAACGGTCGATTTCTTTATCCCCCTACTAAAAATGGACTATTCCATCTTCCGGGTCATAGTTGAACTCAGGGGCTAATTCTGTAGCTGGCTGCGCTCGGTGTCTTCATAAATCCGTAAAGAACCCCGCTGTTTCAAGCCAAATTAACGTGGCCGGATGATTTTAAGGTGTGTTTTGTGATGACCATTCGACGGTGAGTCGTTATTTTCATGTATTTTAGTTACTTTTCATTAAATCTGTTGACTACCTATAGACGCTAACTGTGTCTGCCGGTTGGTTGTGCTGGGTTACTAATGGAAATCCTTAAAAAACCCAGCTGTTTCAAGCCAAATTAACCTGGCCGGATGATTTTAAGGTGTGTTTTGTGTCGACCATTCGACGGTGAGTCGTTAGTTTTATGTATTTGAGTTACTTTCATTAAATCTGTTGACTACCTATAGACGCTAACTGTGTCTGCCAGCTGGTTGTGCTGGGTTACTAATGGATAAATCCGTAGAGAACCCCGCTGTTTCAAGCCAAATTAACGTGGCCGGAGGATTTTATTGTGCGTTTTGTGTCGACCATTCGACGGCGAGTCGTTAGTTTCATGTATTTGGGTTACTTTTATGTATAAATGCGGTGGCGACACACCCGTGTATTTGAGATTTAAACGTGGTTTTAGGGATTAAAAGATCATTCTATTTTTTGTTAATTTCGTGGCCGAATAGAATATATGTACGTAAAGTATTAAATAAATCCTTTGATTTTTGTAATTTCATCCTTTTAGGATCATTTTTGTTACTTTTCAGTTGGCAGTGTAGTGCAAATATTGATAACGCTGCCGGCTATATATAAATATATATATATATATATATATATAAATATATATATATATATATATATATATATATATATATATATATATATATATATATATATATATATATATATATATATATATATATATATATAAATATATAAATAGCGGATTAGATTAGCTTCCCCTAATTTTCATAAGACATTTGTGCTTTTGAAATTGTGGACCTAAAAAAATTAATAAGCGTTTTAGAAATTGTGGAACTAATTTTTTAATTAGCGGTGCCCAGCTTTGCTTTAATGTATTTGTGTAAAAGAATTGTCTAATTCTTTGACTCGATGTTTGTAACCCCCTGGAGACTGTCATTATATTGTATTGTTGTTCTGCTTTGTACTTACAATAAAGTACAAAATAAACCAGTACTAGACTACAGAAGTATTGCTTATAACTCAGCTTCAGATATACCGTATTCGTCGGTATTTAACACGCTCCTGTGTATAGCACGCTTTGTCCAATTATTGTCAATATATTTGAAAAATCCGTAAATAACACGCTTCGTTGTACAACACGCATCTATTATGCGTCACCGCTACGCGACGCCTCAGCTCCTCATTTGCCCTGCTGAAAATGGCGACCACAGAAGCGAGCGAGTACGAAGGACTTCACAAGAAAACACGGTAAAAACAATTATTTCTTTGCGAGAAAAAATATATTTCTTATCTGACATTATAGCACAAGCTGAGCTTATCCAATTCACGAAATGTTCAAAGCAGCTGGATTTTAAAAAAGTAGTTTGCCGATTTGCATGCACGCGGGTGGGACGCTTTATTTCTTTAAATTTAGCTAAATAAACGCTTAAAAAAATATTTCTTAGCTGACATTATAGCACAAGGGTTCCTGAGCTTAACCAATTCACGAAATGTTCAAATCAGCTGGATTTAAAAATCTGCGGTGTGGTTTATGAGTTACGGTATCTTGCTAACAAAAACAGCGAACCTCACAGCTAAATGCAGCTACATCCAGAGCAGGGGGCGGGCAGCGACAGAGTCAGTCCGACCAGAGGAGGCTTTTTTCAGACACATGAGCTAGAAACGGTCTGGAAGTGTCTCCCTAGGGGACAAAAGTGGTACTGCACCATTTTTTGCCCAAAATGAAAAACGGCTAAATCAGAGCCAAAAATGGGTCTAAAAATGTGGGGAAAAAATCCATAATAACACGCTTCGGTGTATAACATGAGGACATTCAAATGAGCATAAAACCTGCGTGTTATAGGCCGACAAATACGATACACTCATACATCAATAATATTGGGCAATATATTGGGCAGCACGGTGGCACAACTGGTAGAGCTGCTGCCTCTCAGCGAGCAGGTCCCCGGTTCAAATCCCGGTCCGGGGTCCTTTCTGTGTGGAGTTTGCATGTTCTCTCCGTGCATGCGTGGGTTTTCTCCGGGTGCTCAGGATTCCTCCAACAGTCCAAAAACATGCATGTTAGACTGATTGGTGACTCTAAATTGTCCCTAGGTGTGAGTGAGACAGGTCCCTCTTGTAAATGAGTCCCCGTGACTCAACGAGGCTAGCCTGTATAAATAAAGGTTGAATGAATTAATGTGAGCCCAACAGAACCAGTCATACAACCATGGAAACTCACAGACCCAATAGTAGATCTGAAATTATTAGGAAAGAAAGGAAATTTAAAAAAAATTCAAATACAGTTACAGAATACATTAATCAATAATATGGATTCATTAAATGAAATAGATATAAAACTCAGTCGAGCAGAAATGAAAAGCATCATAAAGGAAACACTGAGGGAAAGATGGAATAACAACAGGAAGAAGAAAGAAAAGGTCGATGGTTTTATAGAATTCAACAACAAACAGGAGAAATGAGGAGATCTGAAAGAAACAGGAGGAGGAAACATCACATCACGTCTCAGATTTGGACACACAGGATTGAACAGAACATTATTCATAACAGGGAAGCATCATAAATGTGACTACTGTGGAGAAGATGAGACCATAGAACATGAGTTATTGAACTGACAGAAATACAGACATGAAAGAAGTCAACTGATGAACAGTCTCACTGAAATCAAAGAAAGATTTGATACAGTTGAATTATTGCACAATTCAAAAGATAATGGTGCTCAGGTTTTAATACAATATCTGAAACAGTTTGTTTGTTTGACAGAATGGCTATTTATCCATTAATAAATAGCCTAAATAAAATATTTGTTTGTTTTCATTGTTTCAGTCCACCTCCTCACCAGTTTGTGGTGGTAATGCACCAATAGTTGTTTGAAACCACCAGTGTCATGTAACAGTTTTGTTGTTTAATGAATTTTATCAAAATGCACCGTCTTTATAATATTTTTCTTGTTTTTGCAGAAAAACTTATCTAGTAGTTATTACAAATGTTTCTTTTAATCTTTGTGGAAACTGTTTAGATCCTATTTTCCATGTAATCCAGGTTCATTTTGTTTGTGTAGTGACGTCGCCACCTGGTGGTGGCTGCTGGTAAATACGTGGACATGACGTCAGCAGCTCGGCCTCTTTTCTCCTTTGTTTCGTGATGAGGATGTGTTCAAGATGGCGGATGCAGTTTGGGACATATTCAACCGACACATTTTCATATATTAAAGGGAGTTGTTTGCTACAAGGAGACATTCTGCTGACAAGGTACCATAATAAGTGTATAGACACTGTAGAGTGATGTGAAGGTGCAGAAAGAAGAAAACACGAGTCCAGCAAACTATCCACCGCTAGCGTAGCTAACAACAAGCTAGCTGGATCTAAAAGTTCGACCGCTGCCAGCATGCATGATTATATTAGCCCAGATGTTGATGAGGGGATGGAAGCAGAGTTTACACCTCTGCCCGTGACACCCTCCAAGGTTTACAGCAGAGAAACAAAGGAAGCTACAAGATACCGAGTTTCCTTCTGATGAGAAGCTACGTCTGGATTTAGCTCCGTGATTTATTTCAATTACTAATGAAAAAAGACTTCTCGTGAGTCAAATACTTTATTCTGTGATTTAGTTCCAAGCTGCTGCTGCCAGAGGCTTGTAACACTGCAGCTTCTTGTCTGTGGAGAGGAAGTTAGTTCACTCTGTTAGCATCTGTAGCTGTTAGCATCTGTAGCTGTTAGCATCTGTAGCTGTTAGCATCTGTAGCTGTTAGCATCTGTAGCTGTTAGCATCTGTAGCTGTTAGCATCTGTAGCTGTTAGCATGTGTAGCTGTTAGCATCTGTAGCTGTTAGCATGTGTAGCTGTTAGCGTAGCTGTTAGCATGTGTAGCTGTTAGCATGTGTAGCTGTTAGCAGCTGTAGCTGTTAGCATGTTAGCTGTTTCATCTGTAGCTGTTAGCATGTGTAGTTGTTAGCATCTGTAGCTGTTAGCATGTGTAGCTGTTAGCATGTGTAGCTGTTAGCATCTTTAGCTGTTAGCATGTGTAGCTGTTAACATCTGTAGCTGTTAGCATGTGTAGCTGTTAACATCTGTAGCTGTTAGCATGTGTAGCTGTTAACATGTGTAGCTGTTAGCATCTGTAGCTGTTAGCATGTGTAGTTGTTAGCATCTGTAACTGTTAGCATGTGTAGCTGTTAGCATGTGTAGCTGTTAGCATCTGTAGCTGTTAGCATGTGTAGTTGTTAACATCTGTAGCTGTTAGCATGTGTAGTTGTTAGCATCTGTAGCTGTTAGCATCTGTAGCTGTTAGCATGTGTAGCTGTTAGCATGTGGAGCTGTTAGCATCTGTATCTGTTAGCATGTGTAGCTGTTAACATCTGTAGCTGTTAGCATGTGTAGCTATTAACATCTGTAGCTGTTTGCATGTGTAGCTGTTAACATGTGTAGCTGTTAGCATCTGTAGCTGTTAGCATGTGTATCTGTTAGCATGTGTAGCTGTTAGCATCTGTAGCTGTTTGCATCTGTAGCTGTTAGCATGTGTAGCTGTTAGCATGTGTAGCTGTTAGCATGTTTAGCTGTTAGCATGTGTATTTGTTAGCATCTGTAGTTGTTAGCATCTGTAGCTGTTAGCATGTGAAGCTGTTAGCGTGTGAAGCTGTTAGCGTCTGTATCTGTTAGCATGTGTAGCTATTAGCAGGTACGTCTCGTTGTCGCGTGCTTGGATAATCTAGTCTCGTGACTGTGTGTGTGTTTTTCTGTGTAGGAGCAGGAGCTTCACGTCAGACCTCCACCAACCACATGTTTGTTCTCTAACAGGTATGGTTGTCATTTCTAGTCAAAATTTTTCAATATTATACTTCGGTCCAGCAGCCTCCACTTCTAAAAGTCAGCGCTCACGCGGTTTGGTTGTGCACGCGCTAACACCATGAATTAGGTAGTCACGCTTGCGAGGTTCTTTCAAAATAAAAGCTGATGTGTGTCTCCTGTTGGTACAAACTCTGTACATAAAACACATGTTAGCACTGGAAGCTGTAATGGGACCAACATTCCTGCTCAGCTGTTTCCACTAAAAGTTTGAATGTCGCCCCCATATCCAAAGAGTAGAGAACTTTTTGTGTTGCTAAGTTAAATAAATAAAAAACTTCAATGTGTTTTTCATGTTTTGACTCTAGATGATTGAAGTCATTCTTGCTGGTCTATGTTCAGAAATGATTTTTAATCTAATCTAATTTAATTGTCTCTGTTTTGTGGTTATTTGTATGTTCATTATGTGAGAATGTTAAATTGTTTTCCCTGAAGTTTCCATTAATATTAAAACAAAACTCTTAGTTTCCAGTGACCAGTCTCACTTCAGGCTGACTGTAGAACATCTCCAGATGTTGCTCACCAAATGTCACCAAGATCTCATGTGGAATTTCAAAATAAAGGCCCTCCAAAGTTGGACATTTTCCATGTAATTTTCCCTAAGTTGCTGTGTTTGTTGCTCGTTCTTCAGGATGTTGTAGAAACAGTGAGGGTAAGTACGACTTTACCACAAATCACATCATTACTGTGCAGAAAGTTTGTCTCATTGAAATGCAACATAGTTCAAGTAAAAACAGGAATGTTTAATTTAAAATAATTTATATGTTTAATATTTTTAAGTGACAATAACCATTTGGAAAAATAACAGTTAAAATTGTACATTAATTTCAGAAATGACATTTATAACATTTTAACATCAAGTGTTTATTTTTACTGGTAAATTTTGAGAATTACAAGAGCTTTGTGTTATTTGTCCATGTCGACCAAAATCACTGGAGGTTTCTGGTTAGTGTGTATAAAAATTATACTTATTGTTCTCTGAGAACATTTTAATTTAAAGTTTCATATTTTGATTTGTGCAGAAACTCTGTGAACCACACAGTCTTTGTGGTGGATCAAGTTCAGCAGAAGACAATTCAAAACCTGCAAAAACATTTAGGTAAGTATTTATTAACAGACAGAGGAGAAAAGTATAACTCTGAATTATAAATGGTGAACTGGTTTTAAAATGATTTTAGTTGCTGTTATGGCCATGAAGGACAGATGCACATTTTATTCCAGTTTTATTCAGGAACATGCGTACATTACACATAAATGTTTTTTCACTGAAACTAAATGAACATTCAAACTTCTTCCTGATCATTTTGAAAGAGATTTAGTAACAACTTGAGTTAGACACATCATGCCAGAGTAAGGACGACACGTGTTCCTTGTGTTATGGACCTACAAAGTTTTTGAACAGTTGAAGTCGTCCTGCTACATTTATTAAACATCAAATGTTTCTACAGCTTTCTCTTCTTTTATAAAATAGATTTTCTGAATCATTAGAAACTTAATTTCCTTCAAATTGGTTTTGATTCGTTTAAAAACCCACATTTATCTAAGTCAATTGATCATAACGTTCATGTTATTAAAATACAGTCAGTTATCACACTCACTGTTAAAGTCTAATAGAAAATAAATCAGTAAAATTCATTTAAATGTTGCTCATTAATTGTTCTTTTAATTGTAATTAGAATATTTACCTGATGATGTTCAAATCAGTTCCTTCAACTTGTGTTTCTTGAACAAATTGTTTAAAATATTTACTAATTCTATTAAAAGCTGCAACAGAGTTGAGCTGACATTAAGGAGAGCGTGTCAGAAAAATGTGATTGTGTGGACGTTAAATAGAAAGGAGGCGTCGTGCTGCAGCCGCTCCAAAAGGATGGAAATAGCTGCTGGGACGTTGTTGTGATAGTTTTTAACTTTAAAGTTTGTGAAACTTCATCTGTAGGACTTTTGTTACTTGTTAACTGTTTGTACCTTTTCTTATGGTTTATATATTTTTAGATTGTCAGAGAAGTGATGAAGACTTTCCAGATGTTCCAGCCATCAGTTTTGAAAGATCAAAACTGGAAATCATAAATAAAGAGGAATGGGTCAACAGATACTGACTGCATCAGGTTTGGTCCTGAAGTTTTGATTTCAAATTTCTAATCGACTTATTGTTAAACAAGTAAGTGACTAAACATTGTTCACTTTAAAGATAATGATATTTTAAACTACAAAGGTTGTTAAGAAGGTGAATAGGAGACAAATAATATCTGATTGTTGAGCTGAGACATGAAAAGACTGAATGTAATTCAAATAAGTGATAAAGTTCACAATCACATTTGACTCTTCAAGAGAATTGTGTGTAAATAAATGAAACAATGATCTGTTTGAACCTTTAAGGTCAAGATGCAGGTGAATCCAGTCAGAAATGTTCTTTGTATAAAACTAAACACTAGAACACTACCTGACTGGATAAATGTGGATCCAGCAACACAATTCCCTCAAAAACTACGTTTCTACTACATCTGTGTAAAGTATTGCTGTGTGAATGTAAAATATGTCATGTTTAATTGTAATATCCCTTACCAAAAAGAAGTATACTTTAAGTATATGTTGTTAAGTATACTTAAGTATATAAAGTATATGTCTCTAAGTGTACTTTTAAGTATACTCGCAGTTTACTTACAATAAACTTTTTTTGTACTAAATTGGCCCATTTTAGTATACTTAAAGTATACTAGGAGTA
>JBBPBX010093030.1:0-13626 GCA_038048925.1 Garcialebias charrua
GAGAGTCAGAGTCAGAGAGTCAGAGAGTCTTTATTGTCATTTGCACCGCATGTGGTACATGTGATGAAAACGAGATTATGTACACGGGGTCCCAGTTACATCCAACAACAAATGCAATAGAAAAACAGTAATAACATCTAGAATTAACTAAGAAAAACATCAACTAGTAATACACTAAGCCTAATATAGTGGGAATAAACAGCAGCACGAACATGAGTTTGTATGAGCAGATGGTCACAGATGAACACAGATAAACACAGCAACAAGAAAACAGATCAGCATCAGTATGATGTGATATTTTGCAGTGTTTATTTTTTATTTTATTTTTTTATTCATGAGTCTAACAGCCTCAGGGTAGAAGCTGTTCCTCAGTCTAGTGGTTCTACACTTGATGCTCCTCAACCTCCGTCCTGAGGGGAGTGGGGCAAAGAGTGAGTGTGCTGGGTGAGTGAGGTCTTTCATGATGCAGGTGGCTCTTTTCCTGCATCTGGAGGTGTAAATGTCTGTGATGGTGGGGAGACTGACTCCAACAGACTTCTGTGCAGCCTTCACCACTCTCTGTAGAGCTTTCCTCTCTTCAACTGTGCAGCCTCCATGCCACACGTTGATGCTGGAGCACAGGACGCTCTCCACTGCACACCTGTAGAACGAGGTGAGAACTGGGCTGCTCAGACCAGCACGTCTCAGCCGTCTGAGGAAGTAGAGTCTCTGATGACCTTTCTTGATCAGGCTGGTGGTGTTGTTGCTCCAGCTGAGGTTATCATTCATGTGTACACCCAAGTATTTGTAGCTGGAGACCACTTCCACTGCAGACCCACCTATTTTCAGTGGGGCGTGGGTGTGTTTGTTCCTTCTGAAGTCCACAATCATCTCCTTTGTCTTCTTCACATTCATGTGAAGATTATTCTCTTTGCACCAGGGGCCTCATGTATCAACCATGCGTGCGCACAAAAACATTGCGCACGTCACTTTCCACGCAAAGTGGCGTATGTATCAAATCTGATATGAACGGGAATATCTGCGCTTCCACGTACAAATCCACGGCTGCTCCCCTGTTGGCGTACGCACGTTTCTGTGGTTATTGTTCCTTTGGCGACACTTACAGGTGATCTGTGAAACCGTGTCCACGATGTGAAAACAATCATAAATCCCACCAAACACACATGATTAACAATTATTACATCCACATGGACGCAATTAGATGAGTGGATATAAAAGCATGCGCCAAATAGTGGCAACGATATTGACAACAATGAGATGTGATTTCTTTAAATAAGAAGTTAACCAAGCTGTATTAACACGCCTACGTTTAGGTCAGTGGGTAAAGCGCTTGCCTTTAGTTCCAAAGGTCGTGAGATCGACTCCCGCATGGTACAACGTTTTTCTTTTTTTTTTCGTTCCAGATTGAAATACACATGAAAACTATTTACAAAACAATAAATCGTCTGCTTCCTTTCATTTCATGTATTGTTCTATTTCTTGTTGTTTCATTCAATAGTTTTCCTGTGGTCTTTAAATCCGGAATGAAAAAAAAAAACATTGTACCAAGCGGGAGTCGATCTCACGACCTTTGGGACGAAGGGCGGGCGCGTTCGCCACTAAGCTATACAGGCATGTTAGATCAGCTTGGTCAACTTCTTATTTAAAAGTGGATGGTTTGTTTTGCACTGTGCGTGCCGAATGAAGCCTTTTTCCGTGCTTCTCTGCCTCACTCAGAAGTGATTTCTGTTCACAGTCCGTGAAGTTCCTCTTTTTTCCACGTTCCGACATGATTTGCAATGGAGCAGAGACGACATTCCTGTCGTGCATGGCATATTTGAATGACTTTGCATATTCATACGGAGGCGTGTCAAAGGCGGAGTCGGCCACTCTCTCATGTGCGCTCAGTTCCACGTTCATTGTGTTGTACATAAGGAATGTGCGTGGATTCCGGTGTACGCACAGTTTGATAAATCTGGATTTTTTTGTGCGTGGACACTTTTCTGGATTTGTCCGTACGTTACTTTTCAGTAAGAAATCTACGCAAGTCTTTGTACATGAGGCCCCAGCTCTCCAGATGTTCCACCTCCTGTCTGTAGCTGGACTCAAGGAGTTAAGGACTTAAGGAGTAAATTTTTATTTAAATTATTTTACAAACCAAGAAATTTAATTGACTTGCTTGAACAATTCTCGGTGGATCTGAGAACACAAGTACAAATTATTACTTTCTTACTTCAGCATTCCATTTAAAATGTGACTGAGAGAGGATTGATTGCAAACATTTCCCATTGTATTTTTCCTGATATTAAGAAAAGTTATAAAAGGTTACATAATTATCTCGGATATACAGGAACTAAAAACTTATGGTTAAATATAAAATAAATATTTAAATACTTTTTTTAAATCATGAATGTAGCCGAATGCTACACAAAGATTTTAGAATTTGATCAATCTTGTTTATAAAATTCTAATCCAAATACTTTAGGTTTTAAAGGCTTAACAACGTTAAAATAGGACGTTTTAACAATAGGCCTGGCGCTCACACGAGCGGTCCGATTTAATAAAATTTTAGCGAGAAGGACTCCAAATTGTTTCGCTGAACCAAGCGGACAGATCCGTTTTTATCATGAAAATCTGACGAAGAAAGATCCGATTTTAAATCATCCAAAAATTACGTTTTTTATCGGAAATGAAAAGCTAAGCTAATGCTAACAGAGAGACAGCCGAAGCTCCGCTCGTCCGTCTGAATCCGTAAATAGATAGTCATACTGTGAAACCAAACGTTTCTAAATTGTGTTTTCTCTGCAAAAAGAAACTGAGAATTCGCTTACCAATTTTTATCGAAATAGTTCTGTAGAAAAAGCTGAATGATGACGAAGCAAGAATTCAAGAGGCCTTGTTGTCATTGAAAACTTTGATACAGTGTTGCCAGATCTCGCGACAGAAGCAAGCGACCAGCCCAAAACAAGCCCAAAACGAGCCCAACTGGCAACCCACCCCATTGAGTAAAACTAAGACCGTTTTTAACCAGTATAAACATACATTTATTATGGCGTTGCATACAAACGGCAAAAATTATGCTAAACACTTTCCACTCTAACAGATAAAGATACATTTTGCATATTTATACAGATTAATCCCATTAAACCCCTGGGACTCATTTGAGATCTGAATTTTAGACGAAGAGTGATGACAACAATTGACAATAACAACAATAGACATTCATGAAAGCTGCGTACAACTTAGTAAAAATAAACTAAAAATTGAACAGCTAACCATGCTAAGTGTGCACCCTTTTCTCCCATTTTTTAATTATATTATTTCCCCATATTTCCCCACTTATTGGAGCTAATTTTAGCGTGGTCTTGTCACTAGACGAAGAATAAAGTGAAATGAATAACAAGCCCAAATAAGCGACTTTACGTTCAAAGTAAGCCCAAGTAACCACAATAAGCGACTACAGAAAATAAAAAGCCCAGAGTAGCTTATGATGAGCGGACTTGGCAACTATGCTCACAGTCACCTGTGATTATCTGAGGGGAACAGAAAAGTAACATTCATGAAACAAAAACAGTTTTATCTTGGTCATCCAGAGAGGTCCAGTTCATGTTTTCAAATTCTGAGTAGAGTCTGTTACTGCGAGGTGAAGTTGAGAGGAACTGGATGTTTTTATAGCAGTCACATAGGATGTTGATAAAACACGGAATATATTTGGATTTAATGCAAAATAAATGGGAAGTAGAGAAAATATTACCGGTATACTACATTGAATTACAATTATTGACTATTTAAACTTTTATAATAAGCTTGTTAATTTAAATTAACAACCATAATCAGATCAAAATTAAGTTTAGGCATTTTAGGATATTAGACAATACCCTGATGCATGCTCAATAATCCAGGTAGAAAAATCTAAAAAAGCTAAGTCTGGTCCTCTGGACGTTCAAAAAAACAAAAAAACAAAACAAAGCAAAAAATTGTAGAAACGTTTCGTCTTTCGTCCGAAAGACTTCCTCAGTCTGAGGTGCTGGGTTCAGCTCAGTCTTATAAATAGCACCCTCTCACAGTGTTACACAACCAGTTGGCTGATGACAGCCTGAAACCAGCTGCTCACATGATCAAGGAGGACCATCAGCCTAACAATGGATCGTTAGCACCCTGATGGTTGTTTGCTATTCACAGAGGGCTGAGTGATACCAGCAATCACAGCATTGTAGGAGGGGGACAGTTGAACTCGGAGGCCTCCACCCCTGTTTAATGATGGGCGGTTTCTTTTCACAAAGATGGCCTCCTTTACTCCTCTCTCAAACCATCGTTCCTCTCTATCAAGGATGTGAACATCTTCATCCCTGAAAGAGTGACCGCTGGCCTGGAGATGAGTGTAGACTGCAGAGTCCTGACCTGATGATGTTGATCTTCTGTGCTGGGCCATCCTTTTGGCCAGTGGCTGTTTAGTTTCCCCGATATAAGACTGATCACAGCCCTCCTGACACTGAACAGCATACACAATGTTACTCTGTTTTTGCCGGGGGACTGGATCTTTGGGATGAACCAGTTTTTGCCGTAATGTATTTTGAGGTTTAAAAGCCACTGGGACGTTGTGTTTAGAAAATAAACGTCTCAATGTCTCTGAAACCCCTGCAACATATGGAATGGCCACTGGTCTGGGTCTGGGTTCCTTCTTTTCACCTGATGGCTGGCTGGAGTCCTGTTTGGGTTTCTTCTCTGCTTTCAGGAAGGCCCAGTTAGGATATCCACATTTCTCTAGAGCCTGTTTTGTGTGTGATTTCTCCTTCTGTCTGGCTCCTGCGTTAGTGGGGACGCTGTCTGCTCTGTGGTACAGAGTCCTGATGACTCCTAACTTGTGCTCCAGAGGGTGATGGGAGTCAAACTGTAAATACTGGTCTGTGTGGGTGGGTTTGCGGTACACCTCAGTTTGCAAATTTCCTCTATCAGAAACTGAGACCTCACAGTCCAAGAAAGCCAACCTGCCATTTCTTACATCTTCTCGTGTGAACTTGATATATTTATCCACAGAGTTGATGTGATCAGTGAAATGTTGGACTTCCTGAGATTTAATTTTAACCCAGGTGTCATCAACATACCTGAACCAATGACTTGGTGGTCATTGGTTCATTTGTCTTAGACAAATTTAGCAAAAATTTATTTTTAGACTTGCCAGTAAATTCTGTCTTTTAAAGGTTTAACTAAATTGATAAAACTTTGACACTTATAAAGAATAAAAAAGTATTCTTGTCAAATAGAAACTTGACTAGATTGTAAGTTGAAACGCTCAGTTTAAATTCATCATTTTAAAACGATTTTTGCATACATTAAAAATGTTTTATCGATTTTAAAAAGCTATTCCACAGTTAAGTAGATTATAAGAGCTGTTTCCTTTTAAGAGTTATATAATGTGACTGAAATGATTAATAATAAAAATGCTTTATTAGAAGTAACTTTTCAGCAAGTAGGCTAAATACGCACAATAATCCAGCCAACTCACCAGGAGTAAAAAACACATTTTATTGTTAAAACCTAATTTTGATATTGATTTGCATGAATTATGACCATTAATGGCAAAAAGAGGTCTGGTAAATTTGAAAGGGAATTAGAATAACATATCATTTGACCATACAATGCATACGCTTTGACAGCAGTAAGGGTTGTTTTTATTCAAACAGATTGGGGTTGTGTATACAATAATAATAATATGGAATATTAAAACGGGAAGTACCACTCACAGACACGCCTTGACTGAATACACATTTTTTATTTTAATCAATACTTTTCTATTTAGGACATAATTTGGATCTCAGTTTATAATAAGTGAGAATTGGACTTGTAAACATTGAAACTTGGAACCACAGGGCAAAATCATCCAGCCCATGCTTTAACTTTTGATAAGTAAACCACTGAAAAGTGGTAAAATTTCTAGTTTCAGGTTAAATTGACAATTTTACTCATACGTAAATTAATGATTTTAGATCTGTTATGCAGATCAGATTAAAAGGATGCCTCTGTTGAAAATTCACTTTTATGTAATGAACATTTTAAATTCCATTGTGCAAACCAGACTTGCAGAGGTGACTCTATTCAAGGTAAATGCTTATAGAAATAACATGATTACTTTGAACCTGGTTTGTTAAGGATTTTTACATTTTTCTATTTTCTCATTTTTTTCTTAGAAGCGGCCTCACGGTGTTTGTGGAGCGGAAAGCGTAAGTCTGAAGGACCTCACGACACTTTGCAGAACACATAGTTAGTAATACATATATTAAGATAGGGTCATGTCAAAGAACACATGCAGCGTCTGAATTTTTGAATCACAAACTACTGTGGTTATTGATTGGATTGGATCAGATTTAATATTAAGGGCATGTCCAGAAACTGGCTCACTGACTTCACCGAGAACACCATGACTGGACTCCCAGGCTGCCCTGCTCAAAATAAACATTTGAGGGGCTTAAAAACTATGGCACTGAATGAGGGCAGTGCACTGGACTTTTATCCGAACAAAAGACACCACAAAGACTTTCACAAAGAACTGTCCGAACACGGTCATCAAACACAAATGGCCAGGATATGCGGTCCGGGTGTGAAGGATCGATGAGAAACAAAGATCTCACCCAGAAACAAAGATCTCACTGGATGCTGTGACAAGAGGGAGCTGAACAGGTTCTCCAAAAAGACAAAGAGAACAGGTCTTGAAGTCACCCACGCCAACTGCCCAGCAAAAGGTCATGCCCCCCGTATGGATCTGTGAAGATCTGTCAATAATCCTGGTATCGTGTTTCAAAACTGCAGTCTGCTATGATTAATTTTATTTAATGAAACACATTCTCATGATATGGCTTGCTAGACAAGCAAGGCCACAGAATTTGTAGTTTATATTGTACTTATGTGGGTCTGACGACTTATTTTTCCGCTTCCTGTAACTCCGTGATGAAACAGAGATAATGATCCCAGCTCATAACCCTGAAACAAGTTAATATTTATATTTTTTGTTTTTTGCAGATTAAAATTGTGTCTCCACAGGCATTCAATGTTTTGTGGAGCTGAAGAAAGGATAGCAGATTATCCTTGACGGGAGTGCATTTTGGTTGGTCTGGTTTGCCACAAAGGAATTGATTAAGACATTTTTAGAACAATTTTTATAGCTTTATGCTTGAGATCTTAGATTGTTTATACCATACCACTTTATTTATAGAGCACTTAGGCTGACGCAGGGCCAACCAAGGTGCTGTACAATAGAAACAAGCCAAGCAGACAGGAAAACAAAACAAAAACAAAATATATAGAAATAACAACAGAAACTAGCTAAAATAGTGAACAGTGTATATTACAGAGAGGATCAAAACAAATCACATCATGTTAAAGGTGAGAGAATAGAAGTGGGTTTTTGATCGAGACTTAAAGACTGTGAGTGAGGGAGCCTGCCTGACACTCAGTGGCAACTCATTCCTATATATGCAATAAGGGAATATTAGGAAGTGTTCCTAGAAATAACTAATAATAATAAAGAATATATCACTAATAACATTGATGATGGCTCATAAAAGGAAACAGCTCATTCATTGATTAGATCATCAGTTATACAAAAATAACTTTTTAGATTTTTATATTCAAAAGCATAGCCATTTAAAGGATCATTTAAGAAGCACGTTGTACTGTAGGATAAATCAGATAAACCTACTAACCACATTGCTTTTATATATGTTGTTTAATAAACAGGTACTGTATATGTCGTTTAATAAACAGGTATTTATTTTTAACAGATCCAAAGAGAAAAAAGATGGGGGACGCCCTGGAGTTTGAATCTATTCAAAAGGTTGATTTGAAAGGTTGATTTTGAAATGTGGTGGTTCTATATTTTTAAAACACGACTGACTCTGACTATAGACTGGACTTATTTTGAGCACATGAACCACATGTTTGTATTGTGAATTCTTTATTACTACAGCGCTGTATGTCTATATATATATGTGTTTATGGCTGTATGTCTGTCTATACGGCTGTATGTCTGTCTGTACGTATATGTCTGTCTATGTCTGTATGTATGTTTAGACTTTTTCCACAGACTATGAAAAAGGTAAAGTATTTTAAGTGAGTATAAATCGTCTCCTGTCTCCTGCTACAATGATCATGCTAATTAAGAACAACTTACTAATTAAAAACTAACCTCGAATCAAAGTGAGTGATTACTCATTTTCACTGAAGAATGAAATCATTTGTTGTTGTTGTTTTTTGCCATTAAATACAAATGTTTTAGATAGTAAGAATGGAATTTTATTTTAAGTTTAAAGAAACAATTATTATTATAGCCAAATTACAGAATTTAGTTTAAGTTAACAGATTTAACTCACTAAGGAATTACCCACAGTTAGGCCTTCCCCAAACCAATTGGCTCATGAGATCCAGGGGGGGGGGGCCTTGAAGTTTTACTTAACAATTTGCAAGTTTTTTTGGTGTCCAGTTCTCCTCTCAAAAGACTACAGGTTTCCGGAACTCCTTCAGGAGGAGTTGCCAGTGATGCCAGTGAATCCCGCCTTGAAACGAGGTCCTGCTAGGGACGGCTGAAAACGAGGGTGAACGGGACCCCAACAGGTGGTGGAAAGGACGCGTCATCTTCTCGAGAGAAAAAGCAGCAGCTGTTACATCTGAGTGACCGGTGTTCCCCTGAAAAAGAAGTTTGGAGCAATCGCTGAGCCAGATTTTGAGATGGATCTGGTCAGAGCAAAGCTCTCCACTTTGTCAGGACATGTGGCTTGACTATACCCTATGACACACACAATTCAGGTTTGCGACCTGCTACTGTGCCCGCAATTCATGCCTGAATGGACTAAACACCCAGGAACAGGCAGCTGGACAAGACAAGACTACATGACACCACACTGTCTGAAGAAGTGAATGATGCCCTCCGCCCACAGGGCGCACAAAAAGCTCTCCCCAAGAAGAAAAAGACCCGCACAGAAACTCACAGAAGAAAAAGACTTGAACAAAAGCTCTCCCAGAATGACATGAACTTATTCCACAGACAGAAGCTTTCCCCCAAGCAGAACTGGACTGATCTCGTAAGCAAAAGCTTTCCCGCAGAAAAACTGGACTTATTCCACACACAAAAACTCTTCTCCCCCCCAGATGAAATGGACTTGTGCCCAACAAATTATGCCACAAACAAATCCCCAAGGAACAGAAAAGACTTATTCTGAAAACGGGACACTCCCCAGGAAAGACACTGAACCCCCCCCCCCCCACTAGAAGAAGATGGATAATATGAAGAAGAATGGTTGATCTATTTCATTTTTTAAGTTCAAACCGGTTGTTTTCGCTTTCCTGGACATTAGTTGATATCACAGAAGTTTCAAACCAACTGAAAGTTATTTTTGTGCCCATAAAGGGCTATTTTGTTGTGTGTTTGAGAATTATTTCCCACATCTTTGAAAGTGTATAAGTTCTATTTAATTGTTTAACACAAGAAATTAGATTGGTTCTTTATTTGGTTAAAAGAAATTAGATTGGTTCTTTTTATTTGGTTAAAAGAAATTAGATTGGTTCTTTTTTGGTTAAGACAAATTAGATTGGTTCTTTTTATTTTAAAACAAATTAAATAGCTTATTTCTTTTATTTGTTTAACACAAATAGATTAGTTCTTTATATATATATATATATATGATATATGTTTCTTCTCAAAAGTTCTATTTCTTTGGAAAAACTTGGTTTTTGTGGGTAAATAGACTAATCCCTGCTAGATATATTATTCCTTTTAAAACTTTGACATAAGCCATGAAATAAGACCATACTCATTGCAGACTTCTCCTCAAATCTTTATTTCTCTCAAACATTGAAATAAGTCATGAAATATGACAATCAACAGAGTTCTCCAAAACTTTATAATCTCTCAAACCATCCTAAAAAGGTGATCCTGCGTGGTCAGGGCGTTACTGTAGAGGCAACAGGACGGTCGGTATGTGTTTTTTTGCCCCTAATTCGAATTAGGCCTCGGGGTCGTTTTCCATACCACTCACATAATTGATAATGATCAGTTTATATATGATAAAAAAGGATGGGATGATGGAGATGTTCAATATTTATCATCTAAAACTAATTACTCTGACCCAATAATTATAACCCAGCTCACTTATATCAAATATTCTCTGTTCCCTTTAAACACTTATATTTGATAGTACAAACATGTTGTTTGCTTTTGTCTTTGATACAGAAAAGACAGTCTTATAGCCTTGACAATGTTTGGATTAGATGTTCTTGTTTGATCAGAACCATGACTTGTTTGTTTTATCTGTAAGACGTCAGAGCTTGTCAAACTCCACCTGCTTCTTGTTTAAATAGCTTGTCATGTCCAGTACAATTCGGAATTGTGCTGGACAATGTATTTGAGACCAAACTAAGTTTCAAAAGACATTAAAAGCCCTTCCCCTTTGCAAAGTTGTTTGTCTGATTTAACACTGTTCTCTTGTTTATCTTGTGTGGTTTTTATTAAGGTAACAGGGGTTTAAAATCCCCATCAATTAGAATTATAATATTAAATGCGACCCTGTAGGAGGCTGTGAAGAGACGACACAGGAGACGGGATATAGTTCTTCACTTTTAATCAACTCCTACTAAACTGGCGGGAAACCACCCAACATTGCCTTATATACCAACCCTCACCGTACAACATCCGGTCCTCTGGACCTTTCACAATAAAAGCATCCTGTAACACATTCGGTCCACTGGGTGTGAGTAGAGCCCCCTAGTGGTCCACCACACACGCCCCCCCAGAACACCCAGTAAGGTCCATCACTAGTCCCGCATTTTAGGTTTGATTAAACGACCAGAACGGCTGAACCTGGGCCCTGCAGAACCAGTCTGATGAAGCGGAGGGCTCCGAGGAGGGCCTGCAGAAGATTCGGGCTCCAATGGACGTTGAGAGTCTCTGGCAGGGGGACAGCAGTCCGTTAACAATGTGGATGGAGGTCTGCCCCTGCGAGGAGCCTGGGCCGTAACAACCTGATCATCTGACACAACATGAGCTGGTTTAAGCCTATCGATACAGACAGTCTCAGTACGACCCCCTAAATCTAAAAGGAAATGTTTTGGACCTGGTTGAAGAACCCGAAACGGTCCATCATACAAAGGCTGTAGTGGTGTCCTGTGTGCATTGTGTTTGACAAAAACAAATTTAGAGGACTCCAGACTCTTAGGGACAAATGACTGCGGTAAACAATGATGTACCGGGCCAGGGACACGAAAAGGGGCCTCCTGAGGTGAAAAATGGAGCAACGGTGGAGCAAACTGTGGTGAGGGTACCTCAGGTAAAAACTCACCGGGGACGCGCACAGGTTGACCGAAAACCAGTTCAGCCGGGGAAGAGCTCAGGTCCTCTTTGGTTGCGGTACGTAAACCCAACAAAACCCAGGGAAGACGGTCAATCCAGTTGTCACCGGTCAATGCAGCACGCAGTGCAGCTTTCAATGATCTGTGAAACCGTTCACACAAACCATTAGCTTGGGGGTTGTAAGCGGTGGTCCTGTGAACGTTAGTCCCCAGACCTTGGCCATGGTAGACCAAAGTTCAGAAACAAACTGCGGGCCCCGGTCTGATGTAATGTCTGAAGGGGGGCCAAAACGCGCCACCCAGGTAGACAAAAATGCCCGGGCCACCACTGCAGATGTCGTGGATGTCAAAGGAACCACCTCAGGCCACCTGGTGGTCCGGTCTATCATAGTCAGCAGATGAGTAAAACCTTGTGATGGAGGCAGAGGGCCCACCAGGTCTACGTGCACATGATCAAACCGCCGACCTGGGATGGAGAAGGGTTCCAAAGGTGCTTTGGTGTGCCTGTTAACCTTAGCGCGCTGGCATGGGACACACGCTGCTGCCCACTCCTTAACTGCTTTACGCAGACCGGGCCAAACAAACTTTGAACTGACCAGTTTCACCGAGGCTCTAACACCTGGATGAGAAAGGGAATGTAAGGAGTCAAAAACGCGGCGTCGCCATGAAACTGGAACCAGGGGGCGGGGCCTGCCAGTAGAAACATCACAGAGCAGGAGGGGACCTCCGTCATTCACCTGCCGTTCCTCCAACTCGAGGCCCGTGGGCCCGGACTGGAGCTCGAGTATTTCTGCGTCGCTACGTTGGTCCGCAGCCATAGCAGAAAAATCGATGCCAACGTATACGGGAGAGATCAGCACCCGGGAGAGACAGTCGGCCACCACGTTGGATTTTCCAGCCACATGCTGAATGTCTGTAGTAAATTCAGACACCGCTGCGAGGTGGCGTTGCTGGCGAGCAGACCAGGGGTCAGAAATTTTTGACATCGCAAACACCAAGGGTTTGTGGTCAACATATGCAGTGAACCGGCGGCCCTCCAGGAAAAACCTGAAATGGCGTGTGGCCAGGTAAAGCGCCAGCAACTCTCTGTCAAAAACACTGTATTTCAGCTCATTGTCCCGCAGCGTACGGCTGAAAAATGCAAGCGGCTGCCAAACCCCGGAAACCTGCTGTTCTAACACAGCCCCCACCGCAACATCAGATGCGTCGGTTGTTAAAGCTATTTGCGCCGCTGGGGATGGATGGGCCAAAAGGGCAGCAGTGGCCAGTGCAGCTTTAGCATCACCAAATGCCTGTAGGCGTTCTGGTGTCCAGTCCACGCTGTCGTTGGGCTTTTTCTTTTTCAGCGCTCCATAGAGCGGACGCAGCAGTTGTGCTGCCCTGGGGAGGAAACGGTTATAGAAGTTAACCATTCCCAAAAATTCTTGTAGCGCTTTAACAGACTGGGGCTGTGGGAAATCTGACACCGCCTGCACTTTGTTTGGTAACGGGACGGCACCACTTGCAGAAATGCGGTGGCCCAAAAAGTCAATGACTGGCAGCCCAAACTGGCATTTCGCTGTATTTACAATCAGGCCATGTGCTGCCAGGCGCTGAAAAACCTCACGGAGGTGGGACAAGTGCTGCTCAGCCGAGCTGCTAGCCACCAGGACGTCATCCAGGTACACAAATACGAAGGACAGACCCCTTAGGACTGAATCCATCAACCGCTGAAATGTTTGTGCTGCACCTTTAAGACCAAAAGGCATGCGCAAAAACTCAAACAGGCCGAAAGGCGTGATAACAGCGGTCTTAGGGACATCCTCCACATGCACAGGAACCTGGTGGTACCCCCGTACTAAATCTACTTTAGAAAAAATGGAGGTCCCAGCCAGGTGCACTGAAAAATCCTGGATGTGGGGGATGGGATAACGATCGTTCTCTGTGATGTTATTAAGGCGGCGGAAATCCCCACATGGTCGCCATTTGCCATCTGCCTTGGGCACCATGTGGAGGGGGGAGGCCCACGGACTGTTTGAGCGTTGCACGATGCCTAAACGCTCCATGTTAGCAAACTCTTCCTGTGCTATTGCTAGCTTAGTAGCATCAAGGCGGCGTGCACGTGCGAACACCGGGGGGCCCGTTGTGGGAATATAATGTTCGACCCCATGTTTTGTGTTTGTGTTTGCAAAATCAGGAACAGTCAGCGAGGGGAATTCAGACAATAAACGCTGAAACACATTACCCGAAGCTAAAAAGTTAGCATGCATTAAAGGCCCAGCTCCTCGCGTCTCACAAGGCAGTGACGAAAAAGACACAGCGTCGATCAAA
>JBBPBX010093031.1:0-13626 GCA_038048925.1 Garcialebias charrua
GTTAGGATGTGCAGCAAAACTGCTGGTATAGCCCTACAGAACCTCAGTGACATTCACAAGACGGAGTCAATGAACAATACCAGGATGATTCTGGCAGAGCCTGATCATCCACTCCATGGTGAGTTCAGGTTGCTTCCATCTGGATGCAGGTAACTGCTGCCCAGATGCAGGACGAAAAGACTGAAAACCTCATTCATCCCTGTAGTGATCAGACTTCTCAACAGAAAATGATGATTTATGTACTGTTATTTTAATGTCTCATGTCTTGTCTAGTATGAATGTTTTATGTGCCTACTAACTGTGAAACAAATTTCCCCTTCGGGATAATACATATTATTGAACTTGAACTATTAACTAACTTACAGTTCAAGATGTAACTTAAATAACTTTTTCATACTTTTCTACTAAACTGTTCTTGTCCAAGTAGGGAGCACTTTTGTTATAAATTACTGTTCTGTTAATTGATTTATTCATGGCAACAAAGCACCCCATCAAAAGATATTCAATGCACTGTTAACCACATATCAGAACATATTTCTATATCATGTACCCCCTACACATGCACTAATCAACACGCGTCTCTAGTCTTGTCTCGTAATTACTTGTTTATATTGAAATGTTTATATTAGGTTAGATGTCTTTTTTATATTTATAATGCCTGTTTCTATGTAATGTTCTGTTGTGCACTGTGTGTTGTATTGTTTGAACTTTATGTTCTGTGTTGCACCATGATCCTGGAGAAACGCTGTTTCATTTCAATATGTACTTGTACATAGCTGAAATGAAAAGAAAACCTCTCTGACTCTGACATGTGTGTCATTATATTTGAAGAAGACTCTAAAACCTGACCAAAATTTGCTCCATACAGGTACTTTTAAAGCCCCCTCTGGTACTGTGAGTGGTATCATTTCAACATATCAATATGGACGTCCTATTCATTTGACAAAAATCTAATACATAAGGAACTACCTGAATATACTTTTAAAAGCAAGGTACCAAAATAAGGGTATTATTGCATCTAACCAACCAATATTTTAAATGAAAACTATTGTGCAAATAGCCTTTGCTTGCTTACAATCTTGACATAGCTTAGCACCTGATGAGATCATTGAAGAAAGAGACAAAATAGTAAAACCCTGGTGCATTTTTTCCCCATGTTGAAACAAATATGCCGTTTCAAAACTATAATCACACAGAGTAGACTTAACACTGAGCTCCCGATGTATTATTTTCCCCTACAGCTCTTTCACACTTTAATCAGACTAACAAAACAACAGGACAGGTGCTCCTTGAAGATACTAGTAGAACCATTAAGTATTTAACAACAATGGTGCACCGCAGAGGATGTAGTTCTATTCTAGAGCAACCTACTTATCACCACAGTATGAATGCAAATGCTAATGTCTACTATAGTGTGCTCACATGTTTAAACATTAGCTAACATTCACACACCTGATCCATGCTAATATGCTCCACGCTGTGGAGGATCATCAAAAGAAGAAAGCAAGTGCAAATCACGTTTTCATTTTTGGCTATCGCACAAAAACATAAAATAATAATAATAATAATAATAATAATAAAAATCTTAAATAAACTTTTTTTTTTTAAATCTGGCTGCATCACTCTTGCAATCCATAAACACAAATGGAATACAAATGGTGTACAAGTACTTGTGAAAAATATTAAATGGAAAAACAGCTACAGTATACAGACCAAGATTATCCCATCTCTAAAATAAAATAATTAAAGCAACAGTGTGCTGTTGTCACAATGTTCAGTTTGTGTAACCTTCTGATTTTTGGTCACACAGCAAAATGAACCTTCTTCACATGAACAAAGCACTATTACCTTTTTTTGTTTGTTGTAAGACCAAAATACCCCAGGGTAAGTGTTTGGTCTAGCCTGGTTTAATGTCAATACTGCAGATTTTTTTCTCTTTTTTCTTTGTCCTGTGCCCGGGGAGGAAGTATAATTGAGAAATCAGCAGGGCCGTCTCCTCCTCCTCCTCAAAGTCATTTGCTTACATTGTGTTCCCACACCAATCATCTGCTTAGCGGCTTAGCAGTATTTGTACTTGAAGATTGTGGCTGTTGCCTTTAGCTGTCTTATCCTGCTAGTGATTGAGAGGAAGGGTATATGTGGATTTTTTTCATCTGCATTCATCTAGTTGTAGTTTTAATTCTGCCACTGAAATATAATTAAAGTCTGCAGTGGGGGTAACATAGGTGAGTGAATTATCTAAAACAATAAACTCACAAATACTGAAAAAAAAAATAGTCGTAGCGGCTGACATTGTGTGCCACTCTTTTAATTGATTTTGTAAACTCTGAGTTGCATTGCTGTCTGATGTTTTTGAAATGTGTTTTATTTGTCTTGCATGTTTTACCTTCAAGGTTTTTGAAAGGTCAATGCATTTGGTCAAAGAAAAACAAAACAAATCCTGTTAGAGATCAAGGTCAGATTCTAAAGTGTTTTCTTTCTTTTTTTTACATCTTAAAGAGAGAGTTTTGTTTTTTCCTGCTTATATCTCAAATAGTTATTCTTGTTGTATTGTTACACTGTGAAAAGCCACCGTATAATTCAGGTTATATTGAGAAAAAAAATGCTGACATCTGGAATATTTCATAAATTACCGTGTCATCGTTTTTGGGGGTCACAACAAGGAGTCAAGCCCTTGGAGATGTGATCATTCTCCTCTTTTTAACGTGATCAAATTGCCTTCTGAAGCAGAAAGGCCATTCCTGACTGCATGTGGGAGGGCATAAACTCTGAGTTTTTAATAACAATCCTTAAGTAAATTCTGAATCAAAAACAGGAACTCAAATAGCTTCAGATTTATACTTCAGCATCTAAAAGAATACAGCTTTAGATATTTTTTTTCCTTCTGATAGACACAGATTTAAACACAAAAATGAAACCTATTTGAATAATAAAATGGACCTCATTACTGTTGATACTAAATTCTAAATTAACATAATCTTCTACTTAACAATGTAACTGATACACCTTTAATATCCTGACTTACCTCCAAGTGAAAAATGATTCCCCCTGTTGAGCTTTTATACGCTGACATTGGATGGACCTTTGTGAATTAATCACAGACGTATGTTAATATCAGAACAATTCACTCTAAGAGTGGTGGCTAATTCAAATTGGCAGATTGAATTAATGTATCATGTCAGCAGTTGATGAATATGAATCAGAAACAGGGGTGGGTAATTTGTTAGGTAGCTTACCTTTTATGCAAACTTGCAGAGGTGCAGCACTCACAGATCTCACTGATATGAATATGATAAGGAACAAAATCAGGTTATCAGAGTTATTTAGACTTTTGTCTTTTCATGGTCAGGAGTCGTCTCCCAGCAGCATCAGTAAGCTATAGGGTTCCCTTATCAGTCAGGTCTCTCGGTGCAACACTATTGCTATGGGAAATTGTGCCCCCGCGCGATTACCTGAAGGAATACATTCACGCCTTTACGGCAGGGGCGTCAGCGTCACCCCAGAGGCCCTGCCCTCTGGGTATTTTAGACGCGGACACCCATCCTACTTTCTCAATTTGCCCTTCACCTTGCTTACACCTGAACTTTGTGGGACTTCTCTGTTGTCACATCGCTCGACTAGGTGAGCTTCTCCCTACGCTGAGAGAGAAATTTCCTGTGTATTGCTGGCCTGGCGAAAGCTAGTCCAGTGTTTTCTACTCAACCTCAAAGCTTTCTTCTCTCTTCGCAGCATCTTCACTCGACGGCGCTAACTTTGTCACAACGTTACCCTGCTAATCAAGTAGCAGGCTAGCCAGCGAAAGTGATGCGACGGAGAGGACATCTTCGAACAAAAATAAATTAAGGACCAACCTCAACGCTTCTCGGACGTGGCCCCCGAGAAGGGAAAACGGAAGACCAGGATCCCAAGGAAAACTAGCAGGACAACGAGCCCTCGCTCGCGCCCCTGCCCCAGCGGCTGCGGCTACTCCCTGTTGGCGACGGACACCCACGAGACCTGTCCCGTCTGCCTGGGTATTCTGCACGCGAGAACGGCATTGGGATCCCCCGAATCCTGCCCACATTGCAGCCGGATGCCGGCGGTCGTGAGAAAGCGCTGCGTGGACGTAGTAGCTAAAGTAATGGACGAGGAATTGGATGCGTCGGTCCCTGCTCTGTTCGACTTGTGCTACAGGGTTGCGGACACACTGTAGGTCGCATGGCCAGACCCCACGCCTTGCCAACAGGTTACGAGGCTGGCGAGAAATTATTTCTATGCGAAACAGCAGCCGACAACGAGGCAAAGAATGCCCATTTTTCCGGATTTCCTGATGGAGCTCACGCGCTCCTGGGCTGAACCCGGAGCTCCCATGACGCTACTGCTCTCTCGGTTCCTGGATGTCGCCGGGATGGAGGCAGCAGGACTCGCCAGCGCTCCGCAGATAGAGGAGACCCTGGCGTCTCATCTGGCCCCCGTAACAGCGGGCGCGAGACCAGCACTGCCCAGCAAGGCCTTCCGCGCTTCCGAGAAACAACTCGACAAGTGTTATCGAGCTCAAGGCCTCGCGGCGCGCGCAATGAAGGCTTCGTTCATGATACAGGCGTACCTGGCAGAAAAGCTACAGGAGCTCCAGGTAAAAACAAACAAACAGGCCGCAGAAGAGGCCCTGGAGGAGGCCCGTAGGGCCTCTGACTTCGTGCTTCGCATGATGGGGAGAATAGCCATCATACAGGGCAGATCGATGGCGGAGATGGTTGTCGCCCAGCGCCACCTGTGGATGACTTTGACGGACCTGCCGGAGGGTCAGAGGTCCCTCTTTCTTCAACACCTGATCGAGCCGATGGGACTCTTCGGGAGGCTCTGGAACGCATCTAGGCCAGACTGGAGCAAAGGTGTAAACAGGCGGAAGCCCTCCGTGAGGGGCTGTCTCCCCCTTCAGAAGAGACCTGCCTTCGACGGGGAACCTTTTCATCGCCAGGAGGTTCGGCAAAGAACCTTTTCGGTAAACCCAGGCGGGAAGCAGATCCGGGCCTGATGAAACAGGATGAGATCAGAATTTTACAGGTTTACCCGCCCAAGTGGTACAGGAACCAAACTGTTTGAACCCAGACTTTGTTTGTAAAATGATACGAGGAGCTGGTGACATGTGTGTGTGTGTGTGCATGAAATATGTTTTATCTTCTGTGTGTGTGTAATAAAAACAAACACTTGTTCATCCATACACAAAAATAAAAGTACCAAAGCACAGTCTGCCTTGGTTCTTGACTCGAGCCCCACATGGGTGAAACACAAACTACTAGGTCAGACCATGAACCGCAGTGGGACGTACAAGCTCTGCCTGAGGCAGTCAGACCTCGCAGCGTCCTCTGTCGGACAGACCAGCTCGCTCTGGAGCACGTGTGAGAGGTCAGAGGCCACCCCTCCCATGCACACACAAAACGGACAACAGATAAACATGCCTTCCAGGATCACGGCGCACACGCAGGCCTAGAATGCGTGTCTGCCAAACAAATGGATCATGACGACTGTGTGTCACGGGCTCAGGCGGCTGTTCCTCAAGGGACCGACCCCCTTCACAGGGGTGCTGCAGTCGAACATCAACCCAGCACACGCACACGTGCTGAGGGAGGAAGTATCAACGATGCTACAGAAAGAGGTAATAAGTATTGTCCCAAAACACAAACTACGCTCCGGTCACTATAGCAAGTACTTCCTGGTGCCCAAAAGAGATCAGTCCCTGAGACTAATCCACGATCTCAGGATGTTGAACAAGAGAATAAAAACATTCAAGTTCAAGATGCTCACATTATGACAGGTCCTCCAGTCTGTAAGACCAGGAGACTATGCATGCACCATGGATTTAAAGGATGCTTATTTCCACGTGAGCGTGTGGAGGAGACACAGAAAATACCTCCGCTTTGCATTCAAAGGGAAAGCATACAATTTCAATGCTTTACCTTTTGGTTTAAAGACTGCTCCACGCACATTTACAACATTTCTGGACGTAGCACTGACCCTTCTCAGGAGTCAAGGGGTCAGAATTATGAATTACCTGGATGACCTCTTGATTCTGTCTGGGAGCAAAATGCAGGCTCAGTCGCATCCCTGTAGGGTGATCTCTCACCTGGAGGCTCTCGGTTTTGTAATAAACATGCAAAAGAGCGACCTGACTCCATCACGGATTACTGTATTTCTGGGAGTACAGGTCGACACCGCCTGGTATAGGGCATGGCTCTCAGAGGAACGCATTTCCTCAATTCGCCATTGCCTGGCAAAGTTTAGACTGAATCAGCGGGTTCCCCTAAAAACATGCCAACGTCTCTTGGGCCTCTTGGTGGCGGCCATACCCTGCATGCCACACGCACTGTTGAAGATGCGGGCCTTGGAAATATGGTTAAACCAACAGACACACCCTGTCCCTTTTAGGCGAACAGGGAAAATTCAGATAGATTCAGAATGCCTGAAGGCCCTAGAACCATGGAGGGACTCGTCCGTGTTCACGGAAGGGGTCCCGTTGGGACGGGTATCATCCCGTGTGATTATCACGACAGACGCCTCGAAAACAGGATGGGGAGCAGTCTACAGAAATCTGAATGCCCAAGGCCTTTGGGAGCAGCAGGAAGCAAGATTACATATCAACTTCCTGGAATTGTGGGCCGTATTGCTGTCAGTGAAATACTTTTTTTAGAAAAGGTCTGATTGCAGGGCAGCATGTCCTAGTGAAATCAGATAACAGGACCACGGTGTCCTTTATCAACAGGGAAGGAGGGACGAGATCCCGAACCCTCCTCGGTCTGACACATAAACCGCTCACGTGGTGTGCACCAAGGATATTGTCACTTAGGGCGACTCATATCCCGGGCGAGCTGAACTACGGAGCGGATGCCCTCTCAAGAGGACCTCTCTTGGCATCAGAATGGAAACTGAACCCACGGATCGTGGATCAGATTTGGTCACGGTACGGGAGAGCCTCTGTAGACCTGTTCGCATGCAGGACCAGCTCACAATGTGACCTCTACTTCTCTCTGAAAGAGACAGACGCACCGTTGGGAATGGATGCCTTGGCCCATGACTGGCCAGCAGGGGTGCTGTATTATGCTTTTCCACCTGTCCCTCTGATTCAGGTGACGCTGGAACGTGTACGCAGGGGAGCCCTCTCCCTGATACTGATAGCCTCCAGATGGCCACATAAACCATGGTTCCCGGAGCTGATTTCAATGGTGTCAGAGACGCCATGGCAACTGCCCTCTCACAGGGACGTGCTAACCCAGGCACATGGGCAGCTTCTCCACCCACGTCCGGAGCTGTGGCAGCTTTCAGCCTGGCCACTGAAGGGAACAGGCTGAAGGACTCAGGCATGACCGGTTACGTCAAAAAAAAAAAGAAGAAAGGGAGAAAGGGAAGCCCTTGGTGCACATGCTCTCATGAGGAGCGCACTGTGGAAGGGATTCCCCCTCACCAACAGACCTCTGGCCCTAAACTGGGCCCCTTGGCCAGTCCTAAGAACCATCTGCTCAGTAGCAGATAAAGGACTTTTTAAGCTTATCTGTGCATCTGGTGTGTACAAAAGATTTGCCCATGAGAGGTCAAAAGTCACCTTGTGTATAAAACTGGTTTTATACCTCAATGGTGCCATCTGAAATATCAGAAGTCTAGGGGGCTTTGATATGTTTTCTTCCATACTTCCCACATTATCCAAGGGGGTAGGAAGTGGTGAGCATCGTACCAGCGGCGCACGTCTGTGCGACCTCTAGCTGGAGCTCCACAGATACGTCTAGCGGGAACATCAGGTGAATGTTTCTGCATGTGACTTTCTTTCTTAGGCTGTGCCCTCTAAATACACTGTAGAGAGCAGCCGAGAGATGCCTAATGTGTAAGGGCAGAAGTTCTCACAAGCATGCATTTTACTAGGGATGTCCCGATCAGGTTTTTCTGAGTCCGAGTCCTTTAATTTGAGTATTGCCTGATATCGAGTCCCAATCCGATACTTCTAAAATACACTTTTAAAATGAAGAGAAAAAAAAGAAACAGATCCAGATGTCTAGCCTGGCCCTCACTTTCCTGCACAGCGCCGCTCAATTCTCATTTCCCTTCACTGCTCAGTCTGGGACTTCTCCCATAGACAAGGATTTCTCCGGTAGATTTTTGACCGGACCAATCAGAGAACAGAAGGGGTGGAGTTTTTGGCCCCTAACCCACACCCCCACCTGTCCCAGCACGTAGCCAGCGCGCAGCCGCATGTTCTCATTCAAAGCGATGCAGGACTGTTTTATATGTGACACAAATGTATTAAATTCCCCTTCTTAATCCCTTATCTGGAGTTTTCTTTGTTTTTTTGCCAAAAGTCAAGTGATTGCTCCCTCCTCCCTCCGCCTCCTCCTCCTCTCTCTCCGCTAAGTGCAAAGAATAAGGAAATGCCTCAGGTTGTCAGGAGAGAATTAAACTAGGGTTTTACGTTGCTGCCCGAGTCCCTGCATATTTTCTGGTCTTCTGGTGTGTTGGACCAGTGCTACATGGTTTTATTTTATTTTATTAAAACGTTTTATTAACATATAAACACAGAATATGCAGCGGCAGCGAGAGACTGCAGCAGGAGGCGGAGCTGAAGTCAAGTTCGGCAGAGCACAGAGGGGGAGGGAGCAGAATGCTTTCCTTGTTCAAAATTTTTCTAAGATCCAATGGTTTTGTTCCTCAGGCAGAGGCCACGCCTCCAGCAAGAATCGTTCCTCTATGGAGAAAGTCCAGACCCTAGTACGAAGCGAAGTGAAGGACAAGGGTCTGGTTTCAACTAGGGATAAACCGATCCACATTTCTCACTTCCGATCCGATACCGATACATAACAACTGAGTATCGACCGATACCGATACTTTTCCGATCCGATATCGGTGTTCAAGCATAGGAGGCTGTAATAATTAAGTTCTTGAAGGGAGAGCACATATGTTGCACAAAACTCGGACTTGTGTGAGGTAAACCCAAAGAAGACACTCTGAGCCTCACTACAGTAATTCACAAACAAATGGCATACAAGAAGAGGCAGGTCTCTTCCACAGACGTCCTTCTGACTCATGGTGCAAGGAACACTAGTCTAAAATACTGCTAAGCATTATGGGAAATCATCACATTCTACTCCCCATTTTCTAGTCTTATTTTTAATTCTGGCACTATATGAGTTGTAATTCTTGTTGAATTTTATCAACAGATACATATTTAATCTGTAATTGAACACACATATACCGCTAAGTAACAATGTTAAGACAGAAGTCACAGAGTATGGTGAAATGTGCTCTCTGACATCTAGAAAGTATCGGAAATATCGGCAGGTTGGTTCCGATACCCGATACTTACATTCTGCTGGTATTGGATACCAATACCGATACTGGATCGGATCTGCCCCATCCCTAGTTTCAACCAGGCTACCAGATGTCCCTTAATTTTTATTTTATTTACCTTAACATTTAACAGAGTACTTATGTGAGGTAGATTGAACAATCAAGTAATAAGATTTAAAAAAAATTCTTCACATTGAAATTTAGTGCAACAGTATGAAATAAAAATGTCTAATTTAAAATAAGCAGCTCAACTTAAAATACTCAGCAGGCATGTAAACAAATAAGAAACAAAGTGTCAGTTTTATAAAATAAGGCTAGTAACATGCTTTTCTGAACAGCACTCCTTAACTCTCCTCCTGTGGCTTCACAGAAGGAAGTGTATGTTTTTCTTTATGAGATAAATATAAAGTCTCTTGCAGCGTGAGCTGGCTCGTCTTTGGCTGGGTTGTCTGGTTAAACTCTGTGTATTGTGTTGGGTGTTTGTTTCTGATGTGCCTTATCAGGTTTGTTGTGTTAAATGCAGTCTTTTCCTTACCTCCTCTTGAAATAAGAATAAGAATGATCACTGCTAAATATCACATCATGCTGATGCTGATCTGTTTTCTTGTTGCTGTGTTCATTTGTGACATCTGCTCATACAGACTCATGTTCGTGCTGCTGTTTATAATGATGTTTTTCTACTACATTAGGGCTTAGTGTATTACTAGTTGATGTTTTTCTTAGTTAATCCTAGATGTTATTACTGTTTTTCTCTTGCATTTGTTGTTGGATGTAACTGGGACCTGTGTACATAATCTCGTTTTCATCACATGTACCACATGCGGTGCAAATGACAATAAAGACTCTCTGACTCTCTGACTCTGAAATACGAACTTTACATATCTCACAGTTTGCAAACGCAATATCTTTGTCATCCACTTTAAAATATCTCCACACGACAGACATCGCTGCCTCCACTTCAAGTTAATGCCGCGTTCCGCTTCTTTTTTACGACAGTCACTGCTTTACGGCAGGCACTGCTGCAAAAATATTGTGCATGTTTTGTTCCAAGACAATTTGACTCTGTAACACAACATACAGTTAATATAATATTCCCGTTTGTGTTTAGAATAAATATACACATATATCCCTGATTGGTGTGTAACGCCCGATTCAAGTCGAGTCTGAAACAGTGGCGGCCGCCACTAGAGGGCGCTAGGGGCGCCGCTCCTCCTTGGAACTGCAGCTTTTCTTCTTCACCATTTGAAGATATATATATATTTTTTTTTATAAAAGTGAAATAATAAAATAAAAATATTTCGAAATGCATGCATATATGTTTTTAGTTGTGTAGGATAAATATTTTATGAGTAATGATTTATGCTGGTGAAGATTCTCAGTCGTCCAGGACATGATGAAATCAAAAAAGGCGTTCAATACAGGATCAACTGGACTTTATTTGTTGCAGAAAACGTTTCGACTTCTGTCCAGAAGTCTTTTTCAATTCTGAATGGAAGCTGTGAGAACGAGAAGTTTTATACAGGCTTACAAGTCACGCACCAACATATGAAATTGGAAACTGAGATAACACCACAAATTAACTAAAATGCCCATTCTATTTAAATTGACAAAACGACACATCCCAGCTTAAACAAAAGGGGGTTTGTAACACATACATGTAAATTGAAAGATCACACCTAACAGTAGGAGGTTCCCTTGAGGTCTCTGTTAGAAGACACAAAACTGTATGTAAATTGACAAACAACACCTCCCAAACAACAAAAGAGGCTGCTCAGAGAACTTTGTTAGTCTAATTTACAGACAAAGCATCCCTGCTCCCATCTGGTGTAAAACGTTTCGGAATCAAATCCAAAACTGAGTTATAAGTCTTAGACAGTTGAAATCTCAGACCTCCTCCTCTGTTAAGAGAAGGTTTTTCTCTCTTAACATACACAGCTTCCTTTACACCCCTTTCAAACCATCTGTGTTCTCGGTCCAAAATTTGAACATTCTGGTCCTCAAAGGAGTGTCCCTTGTCCGTGAGGTGGAGGTGAACGGCTGAATTTTGTCCAGAGGAGGTTGCTCTCCTATGTTGAGACATTCTTTTGTGGATAGGTTGTTTCGCAGCGAAGTATGCTCAGACCGTTACATCGGAGAAACGAAACAACCTATCCACAAAAGAATGTCTCAACATAGGAGAGCAACCTCCTCTGGACAAAATTCAGCCGTTCACCTCCACCTCACGGACAAGGGACACTCCTTTGAGGACCAGAATGTTCAAATTTTGGACCGAGAACACAGATGGTTTGAAAGGGGTGTAAAGGAAGCTGTGTATGTTAAGAGAGAAAAACCTTCTCTTAACAGAGGAGGAGGTCTGAGATTTCAACTGTCTAAGACTTATAACTCAGTTTTGGATTTGATTCCGAAACGTTTTACACCAGATGGGAGCAGGGATGCTTTGTCTGTAAATTAGACTAACAAAGTTCTCTGAGCAGCCTCTTTTGTTGTTTGGGAGGTGTTGTTTGTCAATTTACATACAGTTTTGTGTCTTCTAACAGAGACCTCAAGGGAACCTCCTACTGTTAGGTGTGATCTTTCAATTTACATGTATGTGTTACAAACCCCCTTTTGTTTAAGCTGGGATGTGTCGTTTTGTCAATTTAAATAGAATGGGCATTTTAGTTAATTTGTGGTGTTATCTCAGTTTCCAATTTCATATGTTGGTGCGTGACTTGTAAGCCTGTATAAAACTTCTCGTTCTCACAGCTTCCATTCAGAATTGAAAAAGACTTCTGGACAGAAGTCGAAACGTTTTCTGCAACAAATAAAGTCCAGTTGATCCTGTATTGAACGCCTTTTTTGATGAGTAATGATTGTTTTGTTTGTTTCAAAAAACGTTTTCTGATTGTGAGTGACGTACTTCCGGTTTCCCCGCTCGGCGCCGCCTGGGGGCTTTTCCCATGCTTTTCCATTGAATCTAATTATAACTATCCGCCGCTAGCGGCCGTAGTTTATGTCCCATCTGTACAAAACTTTTGGACTGTACAGGTCGCATTTTCCCCCGCCCTCGAGCCTGGACTGTCTCTTATGCCACGGATCGACAGCACTTCCGGTTCGAGCCAAGGAGGGGGGGAGCGGGGGATTCTCTCTGTTTACAGTCAGACCTGATCATCACACGGACAACTAGCGAGTAGCGACGTTGAAACAGCTGTAATTATTAATGGTGCCTTTCTACACAGGTAAGCAAGTAATAATTAGTGAGTTTAATAAATCGCTGAGCACACATGAGCAAAGTTTGAGCTGTTTTCATCTGTGTTCGGGACATGGTGGTGTGTGTGGGACGGTGGTTGTTGCAGTCAGTCACAGTAGCTAGTAGCTGTGCTCATGGTTGTGGTGTACTGTCTGCAACATTATAAAAGTTGCTACTTGCTGCTAGTTATAAACCCGAATGTGTGAAGACGACTCCTGTCTGTCCATCTTCAGCTCATGAACTGTTTACTCCTCAGAGTGTCTGTCTGTGTTAGTTAACTTTTGTCTCGTTTCGTTTAGCAGCAGTTGCAAATTTTCTGATGAATAAATCTGAATGAATAAATAAACTTTAGTTTTAGTTTAGTTTAGTTAAACTTTAGTTTCATTATAAGTTGTGCTGTTGTTTCAAAGACACTAAACTTAAATAAATCAAGTAGCAGAAAGATTTAAGCATTAAATAGTTTGAATTTTTCATGTTATGAAACAGTGATTATATAATTATTTGAAAGGTTATTATTTTTATTCTGGAAAGGTTGAGCTCCATTCTCCCTGATGACCAGAAGAGCAAGCTCATTTCACAAGCATATGATGGTGCGAGTGTCATGAGAGGAGCCACAGGTGGTGTACAGAAGAAGATCCAAGATGTCTATGTAAATGCACACTATATATATATCACTGCTATGCTCACCAGCTTAATCTTATCATGCAGCAGGTGACTTCCCATATCTCAAAAGTGAATATTTTCTTCTCAGACCTGGCTGGATTCTCCGGCTTTTTTTCAAGATCGCCAAAGAGAACCAGTATTCTCGATGAAGTGGTGGCCCACAGAGTTCCAAGAGCAAGCACAGTGAGGTGGAACTTCCACAGCCGAGCTGTGAACACTGTTTTTGAACACAAAGAAAAACTGCTCCAGTGTTTTGAAACCATCAGGGACTCAGGACAGTTTGATCCTACCACTGTTAGAGAAGCTGGAGGCTTTGTGAGGCTGCTGGAGGATGATAGCTTCAGCTTTTTCCTGAAACTGTTCCATCTGGTCATGCCTCATGTGGACATTCTCTACAACCAACTCCAGAAGCGGACCATCGACTC